>JADRCD010225790.1:0-22294 GCA_019843815.1 Montemys delectorum
ATAGAATGTGAGTAAGAAACATTGTCAGACAAAGAAGATGAAGCAAACATCAGCCTAGTTCTCCTAAGTGAAGTTCATTCAACAACAGCACAATAAATATTGTTTTCAATATCCTAGAGACATTTACTGAGATAGCGCACATTCTGGGTCATAAATAAAATCTCTGTAAACAATTGTAATCATACAAAATTTATTTTTAATTAAGTACAATGCCTTTAAGTTAGAAACCAGTAACAGGAAAACATCTATTAGAGGAAAATCTTAAAATATTTGTAAATTATCAGGTACCATTAGAGGTAGTGGAACATTATAAGAGCACTGAAAACATAAAAATTGCAAAGGAAACTAGAAATTATTTTGAACTGAGGTTATAGAGCCTTAGTCAATAAGGTGACTCTAAGTGGGAAGACATGAGCTTGGATTCCTAGTAACCACATTAAAAACAATATAGGCTGCTACCATACACATCTGTAAGCTGAGACATGGGTGGGGATGGAGGCGGCAGAGGCAGGTAGAGCCTCAGGACTTCCTGGCTAGCCAGGCTACACAATTCCTGAATGCCAAGGTTTAGTGAGAGACTCTGTCACAAGTGATACAGTGGAAAATGTTTGAAGAAGATTTATCTCATAAAGTCAGTCTCTCACTCTCATAGGCATGTGTACCTGCACACACACACACACACACACACACACACACACACACACACACAAAGAGAGAGAGAGAGAGAGAGAGAGAGAGAGAGAGAGAGAGAGAGAGAGAGAGAGACATAGAGAGACAGACAGAGAGACAGAGAGAAATTGATTATTATTTTGGAACTGAACAAAAATGGAAACATGGGATATTGAAATGTAGGATATACAGAAAGAATGCTCAGATAAAAATGTAAAGCATTTTTATTAAAAATTAATTAAATTAACAAAAATTAGTAGTTAGTTTTAATTATGTTGATTAAAATAACCAAAGCATCATTTTGTATTTCTCCCTTAGCAAACTAGTAAAGAAGATAAATTAAATGCAGAATAGGCAGAGGAAAAGAATAATAAAGGTAGGGAAGTATTTAACGAAAGAGAAAATTGAGTGGAATAAAACATTTTCAACAATTCTACCTCTAAGTATTCATATGAAACAGAAAATATAAGGACACAGAGAGCCAATTCAGAGTAGTTTTATTTATATAACTAATGACTGGAATGAACGCAGGTGCAGTTGGAGAATAGAATCAGCAATGATGGCATGTCCTCATAGTGGGCAACTATTTACCAAGGAAAGCAAGAAACCATGGACACATATAAGAACGTAGATGAGTCTTAAATATATCAAGCTTAAAAACGCCCAGAATTCCATTTCCTGTGGTTGTGATATAGCAACACTAGCCACAGAGCAGTGGCTTTCAGGGACCAGAGAAGAGGGGGGAGAATTCAATATAACGAAGTGGGAACAAACTCAGTTATGATGGACATATTAGAAGCCAGGATTTTGACAGTTGTTACAGGACTGTAAGCACTTTAAACAATGTATCTAGTCACACTAAAACAGGTATGTGTCATTCTATGTGAAGTATTCTTCAGTAAAGACTGATGAAAAGAGAAAGTTCAGAATGCACGCTATTCAGAAGTATTCAGAAGTTTCCTTTTTAAAATTATGCAAATGCACATACTTATTTTAAAAATGTGATCAAGTGGAACAAAACTATATGGGTCGGGGGGAAGGAAACTCTTTTTGGCCTTCAAATTCTCCTCTGCGAGGTTGCTACTGAAACAAATTTATTATGTAAGAATTTAATTTTTTAGCATAAATGTATGTTTTTTAAATAACAATTAAAATAATAATTATTATTATTTATTTTATACAAGAGGAGTCACTTTCTATGACTTAAAAAAATCTGGGATAATGAAATGTGTGGATTTTCCTTGTTTTTTCTTCTTACTTGCTACATATTTTTTTATGCAATAGTCTTATAATTAATTTAGGCCTTCTGATAAGTTTTCACATTTCCCTCATGTTTTTCTAGAAGTAAAACTGTTGGAATAACTGGTAGACTTCACAACGGCTCTGTCTGTATCTTACTGTCCTAATTTCAGATGGCACCCGAGGGCCTTCTCTGTATGCTGCTGCTGAGAAAAATCACCTATTTCTGATTTTTAAAAGACTTTGACTTTTCCTATCATGACTAGCCTGCAGTATGTTTTTTGTATAACTCTTCCACTTTAGATCTTACAGAAGTAGAATATATCCACGTGTCCCTTGGAGTCCCTGCATTTAGCATCTTCCTTTAAACACGTTTGCTCTCCCCAGCTTTCCCTCCCCCTGGGTATTTAATCATGTATAGGGCAAGCCAGCATTACATGCGATTCTCCTAGCGATGCCATATGGTTTCTCTGAATGGGGATAGATGGAGGAATTTATTGGCTTTGATCATTGCACTATAACAAATACAATTATGGCATGGGAAATTTCCTACTAGAGTTCAAGAGAAAATGGGGGAGCCCCCTCCTTCAGATGATTTGTGTGTCCAAGTGAATAAGAAGGCTTCCCCAGATCTCATCCTCTTTCATATATAATCATGGAGACGATGTGCCCATGTGCAATACTGCTGAAGGGTCTCTTTCCTCCTCCATTCCCAGTCAAATAACCTTCCTTTAAAACAGAGGGAACAATTTAGCAGTTGAAGTGTTGACTTTGAAACACTTAGACTTGGTGGCATCTTTCAAAGTTTCATCAGGATTGACTTAGTCCTTCATTCTGGAAATATCATAACCACATGGAACTCTAAGTCATTACAGAAGAGTTGCTTTCATAAGAAATCCCCAACATGGGGGCCTCATTTTCTCTGAGACTATTGAACATGCCTTACCATGTAAAATAAGAGGCTAAAATTCTGACTTTAGTTATGCCTGGTAGATTTTATAATTTTAAATAGGCAATGGTTGCTGAATTTGGAGCTCATTCTTAACTATCGTACTATATTACCTTCATATAGTTAATGCTTTTTCATTTATAATTCCATAGGAGTCTCTATATAAATAAACAATTTTCTTTAGTTAACTACCACTTGTGCGTTATTTTCTGAAACGATTGCAAAATTAACCTTCTGCTTATTTTGTGTTTGAAAAAAAAAAAAAAACAGGAGAAGCTGACACTGCTTCAAATAATGTACCCCGAAGTTCCTTTTGAGGTACTGTTTCCAAAGGATGAAAGGGATTGCCATAGAGATGGATGCTCTTCGAGGAGAGTCACTGCCCAATAGTAAAGAATGGAAGGCTCTTGAGCCTGCTAAGCAAGGTTTTTAGAAACATTGAATGTGAAGAAGACACTGAAAGGTGGAAGAAGCAGAGGGTCCCGGCAAGGGTCTCTGGAGTCATAGGGAAACGTGTTTGTGCAGGGCACAACCTGCTGTGTGGTTGCCCCGGCCTTTCTGAGGAAGACACAGACAAATTTGTTCTCATACTTGGCAGGATGGGAAGGGCCCTGAGGTCAGGCCATACGTCAGGCAAAACGGTCACTGAGAAATACTGGCACTGCCTTAGCGCGGACGTGAACTAAAAAACTCCCAAACCCATAAAAGTACAGCAGCAAGGCTTCTTCATTCCAGTAACTCTTAAACTGCAACACTTTTGTGTTTCTTGGCAGCGCTGAGGCTCTGGCTCTTACTGTCCAGGAGCCTGGCATATCGCACAGTTGGAGAGCTGCTTGGACAGCAGCTTTTGCATTCCTTCTCCCGGGTGCTATCCTCCTGGCCTGCCTTCTGGGTGTAGAGTTGGCTGTTTCTCACGTGTTTTTCATCTGTGAGAGCCTGCTTGTGCTCGTGTTGTCTGTTGAGTCTCTGGCCACTCCTTCCAGCCTTGGGAACAAAGAAGGTTATGATAAGTGTCTCCACAGCAGCTGATCTCTATTAAACAATCCATGCCTTTTCATTTTTTTTTTTTCTACTATCCCTCTGGTTGCCAGGGACTCTGTGAGCCTCTCCACCAAACCCCACTAAGAAATGGGATCCTTTTGAGCCTTCTTTATTAAAGAGACAACAAGTGTCAAGAAGATCTCTTTCTGGAGATCAACCATCAACCCATTGAGAGTCCTGGGGGTAGATCATTGTAATCAACCGGAAGAAAATCCAGTTGTTCCATAATGAGAAATGGAGCTTGTTAGATTGGTCTTCCTTTTTATTCTCTACAGAACTAAAGATTAAACAAGCAAGCAGGATTTCTGTTATGAAAATTTAACAACACATGTAATTTCAATAACTTTAACTAATGTTAGAATTGTGACGGACAGTCAGACATCATCCGTGTTCATGAAGGTTTTGATCTTTTTAGCATTTCCTTTACATTACTGGCATTGACAAACATGGGCTGTCAGCTAAGGCTCTGTTTGACAACTTAAAAAAAAGTTTCAACTACTCAACAGGTTCAGTCTTATCATCTGTGAAATGGGACTAATATAGCCTGTCTCCTGGACACACTGGGGAGTTCTTTAGTAAAAGAATGTGATGAACCTGCCAGTGGTGGCACAGGTCTTTAATCCCAAGTTCTGGGAGGCAGAGGCAGGTAGTTCATGGCCAGCCTGGTCTACAGAGTATGCACCCAGGATAGCCAGGGAGACACACACACACACACACACACACACACACACACACAATACTCTGCCCCCCCCCCATATAGAATTTATGCACACTGAGCATGATGTAGTTAAAAAAAAAAGTCAGGATCAGTCAAACCTCCTTAGTGTAAGGAATGTAGAAATGTCATAACTGGCTAAATGTAAGATTCAAAGCTGGGAGTAGCCTGCAATAGGGCTGCTTGCCCTGCCACAGAAAATTAAGTCTTTGAAAAATTCCACTAAGGAAAAACAAGTTTTGTGGCTTGTACTGGTGGATTGTGTCACTCTGCAAGATAAGATGAACATTCTTTTGCCTTTTCCTTTCCCTCCAAAGTGGGCTTAACCACAAGTGTCCAGCATCGATTCATTGAGATAATCACAGAGGACATATGACTGATCTCGCTTGCTCCTTCTCTCTTTGGAGTCTGCACCTCCCATAGCATGTCCTGTCATTTTTGTGCTGTGATTTTCTATCTACGTGCCTGATTTATCCACTAGGACTAGACTTTTGTCACTTGAGCATTTTGAGAGCACTGTAGCATGTTCTCTTAACCAGGAACCCAATTCTCCTGTATCCCCTGGACTTTCCTAACCAAGCCACCAAATACTGCACACAAAGAATGTATCTTAAAACTTGAGATTCTGTAAAGGAATATGTTAGTGAAGCTGTACAGAAACACTTGTAGACTATTGATAGATTATAAATTGTGTGGAAGATAGAGCAGTCACTTAATAGAAAAAAAATATAACAAGAGTCAGATTTACTATATGATTTAGTGTTCTACTCCTGGGAAAATAATTGTTATCCTCTCTTTCACGAGAAATTGTCGGATTTTGTCAAGTTGTTTCTGTGTCAAGATAATCCTGTTTCTTGTGTTAATACGGTATATTTCATTGATTGATATTTGATAAGTTAAACTAATTTATAATACTCAGGTAAATCCCACTTCATCACGCAGCATAATTTCAATATGCTATTGGACTTAGATTGCAAATGTTTTGTTGAGAATTTTATATCAAAATTAGTTTATGGGCAATATTAATAATAATATTTTGCATAATTCAAAACCTGTGTAACAGTAGATTGTTGGCAGTCTTAGCACAAAAAAATGAGCAACAAATTGGAAAGGTGATGCATTTACTTGATTTAATCTTTCCATGAATATATATTAAATATCACATTATTATCCATACAAAATCGTGCACAGTACGATTGATAACTTAATCTACTCTTTGTAACAGATTTAGATTGATCCCACAAATTATTTGGGAAGAGTTTCCTCTTTTCTTTTTTTTTTTTAAATTTAAGTATTTGTGAGGATTTCTCGACAATTTCTTGTGTTACAGAATTGGGAGGATATACAAGTGAGGACATTTTTGGGGGAATGAGAAGTTAAAGTTTTAATTCAATCTTTTGGTTTGTTTTAGGTCCATTTCCACTTCTATTTCTCCTGAGAAATTTAGGAAAGCTGCATTTCCTCAGGAAATTGTCCCTTTAATTTAAGGTGTCTGATTTGTTGGCATATGGCTATGGCAGTATTTCCAGTAGTTCTTGTCCTTTCTCTAAGAGTTACAGTAAAGCCCCTGATTAGTTCTAACCCTGTAATCTGAGACTTCCTTCCCCTTCTACGGTTCACCAGCCTGCTCGAGCCCTGGCAAGTTAGTTCATCTTTGTAAAGACTATGGGTTTATTGGTTTCTTTGCTTTTGTTTTTTTTTCCCCCTGAATTTCCTGTTTGTCTTCATTTCTGTTCTGTTATTTACTATTTACTTCCTTTGATTTTTTTTTTTCTGGATTTAATTTGTTCTTCCCTTTCTAGTTTCCTGATGTGGAAGTTTAAGTTACTGATTTGCAGGGTTTTTTTCAAGGTAGTGTTTAGAAACACACTTCCTTTTTGCACACAGCATTCACTCATCTCTCATGTTTAGACACATTGTATCTTTGTTTTCATTCTTCCCAATGTATTGTGTAATTTCCATAAAATTTCTCCCTTAACTCACTAGCTAGAGTGGAGTGTATTAGTTTCTACAGTTTTCCAAATATCTATTAATAATAATAATAGTAATAATAATAATAATTTATTAGCAAAAGTAGAGTATTGAAATTCATATTAGCATTGAATTATATTTTTTGCTTTTTTCTTTATTATGAATGAATTTTTTGTCCTGTTTCCAATGATGAAAAATTTCATTTGTAAGCATTTTCAGTTCAAACTTAAATGGAGAAAAAATGTAATTAGATGATAGTTTATTTCATGTTTTTATAAAAATTTGAAATGTTATATATTTATGTATTTATTTATATATATTTTTATATGCATTGTTTACTTATTTATTTACATGAGTGTGCACACACACTTTGGTATCTGTATGGAGCTCAGAGGACATCTTGTAGGAATCTGTTCTCTTTCTATCATGTGGATCCTGGAAATGGAATTCAAGTCAAAAGGCTTGGCAGCAAGCACATTTACTTATTAAGCCTTGGTAGCCTTAAATTTGGACAATGAAGGGAAGACAAAGCTTTGATTTATTTGCAATACCTAATTCTCGACTGCCATCTCTGTGATGTGGAGGATTCTAATCTAATTAAACAATTTATCATAATCTATAATCCGAATCAATTTATTTTGCTCGTCAACTAGTGTTTTCAACAGAGCTTAGGAAGTGAGATCTTCGAGACCAGGGTTAACATTAGTGAATGGAGTCAAACTCAGGGTTGATATGACTCCCCGTTAGGAAGAAGGCAAAAGTAGAAACAACAGATGTAGCAATAGGTTCCGAATGAGCATTCATTTTGATTTCAAGCAACATGGCTGTGGATACCTCCTTTTTCGTCAAATTATTCTTATTTGTTTTCAATAGTTCATAGTTTCAGTTATGTGCACTAAAATTCAGAATAATTTAAATCTTAAGTACCCTTACCCCTTCTCATCTTCATAGTCCGTCCAATAGTTACCGACTGCAGGTAGCGAAGAGTGACCGTTGCTGTTCTACAGATGAAATGGCCTGTGCCTTTGCTGATGCTTTAACGACGAAAAGCCGTAGAGTGAGCGGCTCAACCAATGCACATTTACTTTTTACACTTTGGGAGACTGAGGCATGTAAGATCAGTGAGAACTCGCCCTTGACTTGAAGTCCTCACTTTCACAGTGTCTTCACTTGACGGAGAAAGAGTATCTTTCTGTTTTTATAAGAGAATTAATTTCATCATGGGGCCCCATTGACTCGATTTTATAAAAATCAATTATCTCTAAAGGCCCATTTTCAAATACCATTGCATTGGGAGTTAGAGGGTTAACATATAGGTTAAGGAAGCCATAAACTTTGCCTGGGACATAATCAGTTAAATCATGTATCATCCATAATTGATCTGAAATACAAATAAAGAACAAAATGAGCTATACGGGCACTTTGGGATGATACCAAGCCATTCAGGTGCGATGCACTGCTATTTCAAGAAGCAATGAGAAGCTTGAAATAAGTAGAGATGGAAAAAGAGAGTTAGTATACAAGAAGAGGGCTGTAATAGGCCTGGGTGCCTTGGGGGCCGTCTAGATGTGATGGCTAGCATTGCTCAGTGGATTAGCCCTAAAGCCACCAGGGGAGACTGGTTTCTGAGCACGCCGTGGGTGATAATCTTGATTACTTTAATTAAGGTGGGAAGATCTGCCCGCTGTGAGTGGCACTGTTCTGTGGGCTAGAATGAGTTAAAAGGAGAAAGTGAACTAAGCGTAAGTGTTCATGGTTTTGCTTCTGCGATCAACTGTCTGCTGCTCCTGAGACATCCCCACCAAAACAGAATATAACTTTCAGCTACGAACTGAAATAACCCCATTTCTTTCTGAGCTAGTTTTTTTTGTTTGTTTGTTTGTTTTTGTTTTTTGATTTTTTTTTGGGGGTGGGGGTCAGGGTATTATAGTAGCAACAGGAAAATAAACTGTCATTGTATCTTCAGAGTACGAATCCCTGGAGAGTTTGTGTAGGGTAAAGCCAGCCCTGCTCCTGTCCTGATAGACAGGTCGTCAGGAAAGACCTTTAGCAAGCTTGGAAAACATTTGGCACATCTGAGTTGGGATGACTGTGCTTTAAGCTAGGCCCTACTCTTAAGCAGGGAATAGTACCTGAAAGGACTGCGGTTTGCTTTCTGCTTCAGCGTTTACTGTTTCCACTGACTTTCTAAGGCTACATAAAGCTCCGAATGGCTGGACAGATGCAGAACCTTTCCAGAGTGAACTAGATACCTCTTACTGATCTAGGCTACTAAGCATAGGCTAGAGAATGGCAACATTATCAGTGGGATTCAAGGCAAGGCAAGTACACCTGAAAAATGGGCTGGCTCCTCCAAACACCCTCAACAACAAATCCCAAGTGGATTGGGGGAAGACACACTCAATGTGGGCCCGTATTTTTATTTGTGTTGTTTTGATCTTAACTACTTGCTTTTTTCTTCTAATAGTGTGGAATGTCCTCTACAGGCTCATGTGTTAAAACATTTTGTCCCCAGTAGGCAGTATTTGCCGTAGTTGTCCAACCTATAGGAGATGGAGTGTTGCCTGAGAAGGAACCGTGTGTGTGTTTCTCACAGGTTATAGCTTAGTTTTTGTTCTGGATGTGTCACTTCTGTCCCTTGACAGCTGGCCGACAGGATGATGTCACCAGCCACCTCATGCTTCCATTGTTCCTCCCACAAACAGCACTTGCCGCCGTGTTTTCCTGGCCATCATGGGCATGCTTTCAAACTATGTGTCATAGTGAACCCTCAATTCTTCAGTGGATCCTGTTAGGTATTTTCTTTCACGGTGGTGATGAGAAAGCTAATAAAATCAAGCAGCCACAATGAAGCTTCCATTTGCCATGCTGTTTTGCAGCAATTATGATTGTATCCTGATGTACAGATTTAACGGGAATACATTTTCCATTATTTCATTCTATAGTAAAAAAAAAACAACACTTGAATTAGCTGCACACCTCTCACCTTCGATGTTCTTTTTCTTTTATCCTTAGCTTTCTCTCTGCAGCCATCTTCTTTTGCTGGAGAGATTTGTTTAGACATCTTTTGGCACATGCCTACTAGAGACACAAACTCTTGGATTTTCATTTATTGTTTTTAATACATCTGTATTTGTTTTTTTTGTTTATTTATTATTTATTTTTCTAAATGTATTCATTATTGTTCTTAATATGATTGTATCATTTATTTTTTTATTGAAAATGCACTTTTTCAGACAATATATTTTGATTACAGTTTTCTCTCCCCTAACTCCTTTAAGACCCTCTCCACATCCCCTCCCCACCAAATACCTACCCTTTTTCTTTCTTTCTTGTTAGAAAAACAAATGGGCATCTAAAGTATAACACAAATTGAATTAAAATAAAGGAAAACAAAGAAACCAGAATAGGACAGAACAAAACAAAACACCAGAGGACAAAGAGCCAAAGAAAAAGAACAAGGAACAAATACAGAAGCAGAGATACACTTTCTCTCACACAGAAAACCATAAAACTGGAAACTGGGGCTGGAGAGATGGCTCAGCTGTTAAGATCACTGACTGCTCTTCCAGAGGTCCTGAGTTCAATCCCCAGTAACCACATTGTGGCTCACAACCATCTGTAATGGGATCTGATGCTCCCTTCTGGTGTGTCTGAAGAGAGTGATGTTATACTCATATACATAAAATAAATAAATAAATAAATAAATAAATAAATAAATAAATCTAAAAACAACAACAACAACAAAACCCCCCAAAATCCTGGAAATTGTAATATTAACAGAGAGCACCTAGAAGGGTGGAGGAAAGGCCTGTCAAAGCATTATGAGACAAAGAAGCTCTAAAAATGCTATTGAACTTGTTTCATCTTGTCATTTACTGCTGAGACTTATCTTAAGGGTGCTTTGTACCCAGTGAGATTCCATTCAAAAAAATTAAATTTTTGCTAGTCTCTCTGGGCTGGTGTCCTGAGCAGACCTTGGGCACAAGTTCTGCAGCCAGTCCCACAACACTCAGAGGAAGCTCCACCCCCTGGTGCTCTGACACGCCCAGGATCAGAGGTGAGGAGGACCCAACATCTGTCCTAACACTGGCAGTAACTGGGACCAGCTGGACCAGGTACACAGGAACACCGCCAGCCCAGTGGCTCTGGTTCCCTCAGGTCTCTACGGGCTGGTGTCCTGAGCAGACCTTGGGCACAAGCTCCCCAGCCATTCCCACAACACCCAGAGGAAGCTGCACTCCCAGGTGATCTAACAAGCCCAAGATCACAGGATCCCAGAATCACAGGATCACAGAGACAGCTTGACTCTGAGGAGTTCTGACACAACCAGGATCACAGGAAGGACAGGCTCCAGTCAGATTTAGCAAGGGGAGGTAGCATTAGAGATAACCAGTTGGCGGAGAGCAAGTGTAAGAAAACAAACAACACAAACCAAGGTTATTTGGCATCATCAGAACCCAATCCTCCCACCATAACAAGTCCTGGACACACCATTACACCAGAAAGGCAAGATTCAGATATAAAATCACTTCTCATGGAGATGATACAGGATTTTAAGAAAGACATAAATAGCACCCTCAAAGAAATACAGGACAACGCAGGTAAACAGCTAGAAGCCCTTCAAGAGGAAACACAAAAATCCCTTAAAAATTTATAGGAAAACACAATCAAACAGGTGAAGAAATGAACAAAACCATCCAGGATATAAAAATGGAAATAGAAACAATAAAGAAATCAGAAAGAGACAACTCTGGAGGTAGAAAACCTGGGAAAGAAATCAGGAGTCATAGATGCAAACATCACCAACAGAATACAAGGGTTAGAGGAGAGAATCTGAGGGGCAGAAGACATCATAGAAAACATTGACACAGCAGTCAAATAAAATACAAAAAGCAAAAAGCTCCTAATGCAAAGCATCCAGGAAACCCAGGACTCAATGAGAAGACCAAACCTAAGGATAATAGGTATAGAAGAGAGTGAAGACTTCCAATGTAATAGGCCAATAAATATTTTCAACAAAATTATAGAGGAAGACTTTCCTAACCTAAAGAAAGTGATGCCCATGAACATACAAGAAGCCTACAGAACTCCAAATAGACCGGACCAGAAAAGAAATTCCTCTCATCACATAATAGTCAAAATACCAAATGTACTAAACAAAGAAAGATTTTTAAAAGCACTAAGGGAAAAAGGTCAAATAACATATAAAGGCAGGCCTATCAGAATTACACCAGACTTCTCACCAGAGACTATGAAAGCTAGAAGATCCTGGGCAGATGTCATACAGATCCAAAAGAACACAAATGCCAGCCCAGGCATCAAAACTCTCAATTACCGTAGGTGGAGAAAACAAGATATTCCATGACAAAACAAAATTTACACAATATCTTTCCACAAATCCAGCCCTCCAAAGGATAACAAATGGAAAACATCAACATAAGGAGCAAAACTACACCCTAGAAGAAGCAAGAAAGTAATTTTTCAACAAATCCACACAAACCTAATTCCATCCCTTACAACAAAAACAACAGGAAGTGACAATTACTTTTTCTTAATATCTTAATATGAAAATTAATATTACCAACATATTCTAATTGATTGAAATCCAAAAATACGACGAATTAGAAATTTGTTGACTGCCATTCAATGGTCTCTCTAACTTGGTAATTGGAGAAATAGGTCCAATATTGTACAATCTATATACACTTTCAGCTTGTTTGTTCATGACAGTGTCTGGCTGTGTACAACATAAGGGTCTTGAAATCTTGCTTCTCCTATCTCAGCCTTTCCATTAGTAGTATTGTTTATTTCATGTTTTTACACTATACTATGTTTTTCAGAACAGCTTATATATATCAAAAGTATTTATATATCTAAAAGAAACATAGACGATTATCTAGGGAAGTGGCTTGTAAGAGAACAACAAAGAGTGAGACTAAATGCTTTGCTTGATGTTTGTAACTCTTGTATCAAGTTTGAAGAAGAGGACTTTATAAGTTACTCTTTCTCTGAGATGAATGCTTTTCCAAATTATTACAGCTAATGAACCAAATTCTTACCCTCATCTAATATCTGTGCCACCCTCCAAGCAGAACCATTGTTCATTGAAACAGTTGGTGAATGACTTTATGGATAGACCATCTTAATACCTACACCTTTCTTAAATGAATGTAACCTGTTCTCTGTGGGCTGAGAATAAAGTTACTCACTCAAGTCAAATAGCTTTGACCATAGCAGGAAGTCTGTATCCAAAAATCGTGCTTACAATTCATTTCTTGGTGCAGCAGAACTGTCAACTCTCAGCTACGATGGAGGTAAAATCCTTTGGTGAGGTGAGGGTCATTGAAGTACAGCCTTATTACAATGAATTCCAATGTCTAAAAATTCTTCTTATTTTGGGCTTGTACCACAGTAAGAGCCCAGACTTCAAAGTCTACTAAATACAAAACAAACAAACAAAAAGACTTTATATATTTATATTCATTTAAGGAAATACTAGTAGTAATGTATTATTTTGAAATATACTGCTAATATGTTTGGAGTTATTTAAAATTTATATTGAGAAAAATGTATTTTCACTATTGTTGTAGACAAGCATCTACATAAGACTGTTAAATTGATTGTTGTTTTATATCAAACAACTTTTATAATACTTATTGTTATTGTTATAATATTTTATAAATTTTAAGGAATATGACAAAATAAATATTGTAGGTATTGAAGGGGGGTCTCTGGGAGGAGTTGGAGTATAAAATGGAAACAAGAATGTGATTTAATTCTATTTACTTAAAATATGTTTTTAAATGTTAACAAATTCAGATAAATTGAAATCATGTAACTTTTCTCATCATAATTCAATAAAAGTTAAAAAAATTTAAATTTTCATTTGGGAGTGGTTATCATTTGGAGATAGTTTCTGGATAAAGCTTCCCTTTGTGCACTGGTGGCAGTGCTGCCTAGCACCTATGTAAAATAGGAAGAAGCAAGAAAATATTGTGTTAGTGAATTGGATTGGTGCTAACAGCCCCCCTTCCCCCCACCCTGCTGATAGTGGTGGGTGATTTAGAGATCAGAACTGCTGATGGAACAATACTTTGAACTCTTAACTCTTAAGAGGCTGATGAGAAAGAAAAAGATAAAGTAAAAGTCATGCATGTGACTTATCCGGGCCTGATCAGTTTCAGCAATTTCACAAGTGCACATACATACTACATTTGTAGGTATGTACATACATATAGACAGACATATATACATATTGTAATACATACATATAGACACACACACACACATATATATATATAATATATAGTACATATAAACAGGCATATATACACATATATACATTTGGTGGATGGAGCAGAGTTCCGACAACCACGCTTTATTTTTTCTCCCAGCTTTTTTATACCTTTTACCACAAAAATTATTGTTTTAAACGTTACTTACTTATGTATTTATTTATTTATTTTATGTGAGTATACTGGTTGCTGTTTTCAGACACACCAGAAGAGGCCGTTGGACCCCATTACAGATGGCTATGAGCCACCGTGTGGTTGCTGGGAATTGAACTCAGGAACTCTGGAAGAGCAGTCAGTGTTCTTAACCGCTGAGCCATCTCTCCAGCCCTGGACAAAAAGTCTTTATAAAAATACTTTACAGATACAATGTTACACAAAAGAGAGTTACAGAAGGTTGCTGATAGTATGTTCAAAGCGGATTTTCACTCTACAAGCTCATTATAAGTTCAAATCAACAGTTTCACACGACCTTGCTTTATCACAGCGCATACCTGTGGCTTTATCCTTGGACCCGATCTAGAATGAATGTTTTCCCTTTACCAGAAGTCTATTCCGGGACTATTTCTCTTCTTAGTGCGATTAATGAAAGCTCATTATATTCCTTATTATGCAGCCTTTACCTACTATTCTATGAGACGGAAGTACATTCTATCCTTAATTCTAATTTTATTACCTCTTTGGCAAAACAACTAAAACCATCTCCTTAAATCTTCTTAAAATTATTTGAATCAAATCAGGATTTCTATAAAGTCATTGATTCATCTAAGCAGCATTAATTGATGAAAGTTAACTTTCGTGTTGATCTGTGATAAATTTGTCCAGTAGGATGGGCTGATGCCTAGAAATCATTAGGCTGTGTAATAGTGCCAGGAAAGGCATATTGGCAGAGAGAGGCAATCCTGAGACAAAGTCTCTAAGGCTGTGCCTCTCCAGAGTACCCCAATCATAGCCATGCAAGAGTAGGCCACCTCCAGAAGACCCACTTGCTTGCCATAGCCTTTCCTAAATGGCTCCTGTCACACTGGGACTGCATCTAGCTTAGAACCTTACATCTTCTTTGCAGGGTATCAGAGTCTCAGTACGCTCATACGTCGTGCTGTGTTTGGCAAGGCCTTGTTTCCTTTGTGTCTTCCACTTTCTCTGGCTTTCACTCTTTCTGCCTTCTCTTCTCAAGGGCTTCCCTGAGCAATGGCCGATGGGAGGGAGGTGATGGAGACATCCCATACAGGACTGAGTGTTTCAAGCTCTCTCACTCTCTGTGCACTGTCCATCTGTGGATTTACATGGCAGTTTACAAGTTTTCAATTTCTGTATGCTGAGATATCCTTGCTCTGGGATGAAGCCTTCTTGATCATGGTGGATGATTGTTTTGATGTGTCCTTTGATTCTATTTGCAAATATTTTTATTGAGGAAGTTTGCATCTCTATCCATAAAGGAAATTGATCTGTAATTTTCTCTCTTTGTTGGGTCTTTATGTAGTTTAGGTATCAAGGTAACTGTGGCCTCATTAAAAAAAAAAACTGGGCCATGTTCTTTCTGTTTCTATTTTATGATAATGTAAGGAGTATTAGAATTATTTTTTCTTTGAAAATCTGGGAGAATTCTCCCCTAACACTGTCTGGCCCTGCTTTTTCTGGTTGATCAATTTAATTACTATTTCTATTTCTCCAGGGACCAGAGGTCTATTTAAATTTTTAACTGATCTTGACTTAACTTTGGTCAGTGGTATATATCAAGAAACTTATCCCTTTTCTTTTAAATTATCCAATTTGTTAGATAACATATTTTTAAAATTCTGTCCTTATGATTCTCTGAATTTCCTTAACATCTATTGTTATGTCTTCCCTTTCAGCTTTAGTTTTGTTAGCTTGGATGTCCCTTCTGCCATTTCATTAATTTGGCTAAGAGTTTGTTGACCTTGTTGATTTTTTTCAAAGAATTTGTATCATTACTTTTTGTTTGTTTCTATTTTATTGATTTCTCCACTGAGTTTGATTATGTCTACCCCTTTTGGGTACAATTTCTTCTTGTTGTTCTAGAGCTTTCAAGTGTGCCATTAAGTTACTAATCTGAGATTTCCTTACATAAGTAGGGTGCTTAGTGCTACTAACTAGCAACTAAGAAACACCATTATTCTGTCCCATAGGTTTTCATAGGTTGTATTTTCATTTTCATTCATTGTAATTTCAAAAAGTTTTAAATTATATTCTGAATTTTAGTCTGACCCATTTTTAACTCAGTATTGAGTTGTTCAGTTTTCATAGGTTGTTCTTGTTGTTGAGATCCAGCTTTAACCCATAGTGGTCAGATAGGATATATGGGGTTCTTTCAGTTTTCTCACACCTCTTGACACTTACTTTAAGTCCAAATATGTGATCAATCATGGAGAAAGTTCCATGAATCACTGAGAAGGAGGTATCTTCTTTTTGTTTAATTGTAATCTCTGTAGCAGTCAACCTGTTGGTGAGAGTGGGTAACTGAGCTCACGCTCACTTTGTGAGAGTCAGTATGTTCTTTAAGCTGTACAATTGTTTTACTTAGGTGCCTTAGTGTTTGGTGTGTAGTCAATTAGAACTGCAATATCCTTTTGTTTTTGATGGGTTTTTTTTGTTTTTATTTTTATGATAAGTATTTATTACCTATCTCCTCTGGCTAATTTTGGATTGAAGTGTATTTTGCCAAAAATTGAAATAGCTACACTGGGTTGTTTCTTAGGTTCATTTGCTTGGAATATCTTTTTCCATCCTTTTATGCTAAGGTGACATTTATCCTTGATGTTAAGTTGTGCTTCTTGGATGTAGCAGAAGGATGGACTAAATTCGTTCTGCTAGTCTATGTCTTTTTTGTGTGTGTGTGTGGGGGGGGGGAATTGGGACTATTGATGTTGACAGATATCAGTGACAGTGTTTGTTGTTTCTCATTAGATTGTTGTGGTGTGTGAACTTCCCCCCTTCTTTTGATTTGCTGGTCTGAGATTATTCATTATTTTGTGTTTTCTTTGGTGTGCTTAGCCTCTTCCATTTGAAGTTTTCATTCTAGAACCTTCTATAAGGCTGGATTTATAGATAGAAACTGCTTAAATTTTTTTTTTTAATCTTGGAATTTCTTTCCATCTATGCTGATTGAAAGTTTTTCTGGGTATAGTAATCTGTGTTGACATCTGTGGTCTCTTAGAGCATGTCTGTCCAGGTTCTTCTGGCTTTTAAAATCTCCATTGAAAAGTCAGGTGTTGTTCTAATAGGTCTGCTTTTATATGTTACTGGGTCTTTTTCCTTTGCAGCTTTTAATATTCTTACTTGGTTCTGTACATTTAGTGTTTTGACTATTATGTGACATGGAGAATTTATTTTTGGGTCTTTTTAGAGTTCTATATTTTTCTTGTACCTCATTAGAAACCACTTTCTTTAAGTTGGAGAAATTTTCTTCTATAATTTTGTTGAAATATTTTCTGTGCCTATAACCTGGATTTCCTCTCCTTTTTCAATTTCTATTATTTGTAGTTTTGGTCTTCTCATAGTGTTCCATATTTCCATGAATTTTTGTGCTTTGATTTTAACTGGGGTATCCACGTCTTGTATCTTGTTATCAATGTCGGAAATTCTCCTTTCCATTTCTTATATTATGTTGCTCTGAGGGCCTGCTAGAGTTTCTACATTTTTCATTTCTGTTTTGTCTCAGTTTGGATTTATTTAGTGATTCCATTTCCACTTTCCTGACTTGAACTGTTTTCTTCACTCTCAATCTTTAGTGTTTTTTTTTTTTTCTGTTTTCATAGATTTCATTTTTTGTACCTACTTATATCCTCTTTGAGCATGCTTATAATATTTATTTTGAAGTCCTTCTCTTTGCTTCAGCTATTTTGCATTTCTCAGGGCTTATAGTAGGATTGCTTGACTCTAGTGGATACATTTTTGTCCTGACTGTTATTAATGTGTTTTTACACTGGTTACATTGGCCTGGGTTTGAGATGATTGTAATTCTAGGTGTGGATACTGATCTGGTCTTTGTTGGATGAGTGTTATGTTCTTTGGTTTCTGTTGTCCTCTTTGGATCTTAGGAGAGTGGGGTGGCTGTGGATTGCCTGGAAGGAATGCTTCTGAGGCCCTGCCAGGTATGGCCCCAGGGATCCAGGGCAGAAAGTGTTTCTAGGTATTGGAGGCTGACATAAATGAATGGGGGTTGGCTAGAACAAGGTGGATGGTGCTGAGGGGGTGCAGAGGAAGAGGGAAAGCTAGGTGTACCAAGAACATTCTCATATTCCCTTGGAAATAGGGGCAGAGGAGAAGGGAGAGCCTCAGCAGGTGGCTTGGTACAAAGCTCGGGTAAAGATCAGGGACTGGCAGTGAAGTTCAAAGAGGGGATTGAAGATTACATATCTAATGCTGTGATCTCTCTCCTAGGGAGACAATACATCTGTATTTACAATATTTTAAAATAAAGACTTGCAACCACAATTATTTTTGTTTTTAAGTTTGAAAGTGTATTAAACTCTCCTTTTCTTATATTTAGTTTTTATCTATCTATCTATCTATCTATCTATCTATCTATCTATCTATCACCTACCTACCTACCTACCTCTCTATCTATGCTTAGTTTTATTTGCACTCAAATCACTGTTGGTGTTTCTCAGTTCGTTCATTTTTAGTTACCTGACTCTACTGATACTGCAGAGTTTTTGTACCTACTGTCTACTCTTTTAACTGACTTGCTCAGTTTCATGTTTACCTCCCCAGTATTTCCCTTCTGACATTTTCCCCATAGTCTCCCCTTCAGTGGCCATGCATTATTGCTCTTGGTTAGCCTGGTAGTTCTCTACTTTCCTAATTGATACCCTAGTTCACTTCAATCTAAGTTGTATCAACACTCTGGAAAAGTATCCCTCTACAGCGCCTCAAGCTTTAGGATACATTCTTTGTGTGAAGAAATTGGTGGCTTGGTTAGAAAAGTCCAGGAGATAGACGGAGAAATGGGTTCATGGTTAAGAGAACATACTATACTTGTAGAAGATCTGGGTTTAGTTCTCTGCAACTGCATGGTGGCTCACAGCCTTCTGTAACTCCAGTTCCAGTAAACCTCTTACTATTTCTGACTTCTAAAGTCGTCAGGCGTGCTGTACGTAGTATATACTACATACATACAGTCAAACTACTCACGTGCTGTAGTGGGAAATATTAAGAAACAATGGCAAGTTCTCGTGCTACGCCGGGCACAGGCGGGCAAGTTCCCGGCGGGCCACATAGCTCCAGTAGGTGTTTTCTCTCGGCAGATTCTCTGGCCCGGAGCTCCCAAGTTCCCTTGGTGGGTCATTGCCGTGCTAGCCCAAATGCGATGGCTGTTCACTTTGTGGTTAGCTATCACAATTCCCAGTTTAACTGTAAACTCTAGAAGCTTATAATTAATCAGTCAGATTTATATATCAATACATTCTCAATACACGAGATGCCTACACAATAAATTCAGGACCAATTGATAATGGTACAAGCTCCCCACCTAGATTAGACGAGTTACCCCAATTATTTTATCCCCATATGATATCATGTCTACCTGTGGTTCTTTAAAACCCACCCATCCTGTTCGTCCTCCATTTTGCTTCCTTCTCCCCACCTGTCTACTCCCTCTCCATCTCTCCCACTCCTCGCTCCACCTCCCTTTTTCCTGTCCAATCACAGGCTACTTGTTGTATAAATAATTAAATTAATTGGACAGGGAAAATCCTGCTACGACATGTATGAAAATATAATAAATAAATCTAAAAAATATTTAGATTCTGGTGATGACACATTGAGAAGAAAATAAACAGAGAGAGGCTGGGAAGGTAGCGCAGTCAGTAACATACTTGCTGCTCCAGCACAAGGATCTGAGTTTGGTCCCTAAAACTCACTTTATAAAACATTGAGTGCCATTATTCTTCCTTTCCTAGGAATTCAAAACCTTCACAGGCATTTCCTTTACAACATTCCTAGGGAATCCTCCATCTTGAAGCCAAGAGAATCTCAGAGTTGTAGCTTTTTGGTCTGTGGGTATAGCACCAGCCCAAGGTGATCTGGTGTGTTAGAAGGAAACCTGAGACAAAGCCAAGCCTAACAAGTTGTCTTCCTGAGACTTGTGTGTGAATGCCAAAGGCCAGGGTCATAACCAGTACTCTTATTTCTACAGAGTATTTCAGAAGAGACCATTCTCTGTTGAATATTGGAGACATGAAGTTTACATCAACCTCTCACTAGTGTGCTGGTGCATACTAGTCTTTAATTTGTTCTCCCACCAAGCCCACTTCCTCCCCAGTGGATTGGTCCTGCTTCATCTGTGGATTAGAATGGGGTTGTTTGCAGGCTCAGAGGAGATGATATGAAAGGTGAAGTGACAAATATGTAGGATTGTACATTGTTACCATACAAGCAAATGTGTATTCAGTGTGCTGTAGGTTTGTCAGGTGAATAAGGATTTGCAGAACAGAATTTTACAAATGAAGAAATCCAGAGAAAACTAACAGGTTCTTTCTTTTATATTTATATTTTATATTTCAAATGTTATCCCCTTTCCTGATTTCCCCTCTGAAAACCTCCTCCCCCATTCCCCTGCTCACCAACCCACCCACTCCTGCTTCCTGGCCCTGGTATTCCCCTATACAGGGGCATAAGGCCTTCACAGAAGCCTCGACTCCCATTGATAAGCAACAAGGCCATCTTTTGCTGCATATGCAGCTGGAGCCATGGGTCCCACCACGTGTACTCTTTGGTTGATGGTTTAGTCCCTGGAACTCTGGCGATACTGGTTGGTTCCTATTGTTGTTCCTCCTATGGGGCTGCAAACCCCTTCAGCTCCTTGGGACCTTTCTCTAGTTCCTTCATTGGGGAACCTGTGCTCAGTCCAATGGTTGGCTGAGGGAATCCCTCTCTGTATTTGTCAAGCACTGGTAGATCCCCTCAGGAGACAGCTATATCAGGCTCCTGTCAACAAACACTTGTAGGCTTCCACAATAGTGTCTGAGTTTGGTGACTGTATATGGGATGGATCCCCAGGTAGGGCAGTCTCTGGATAGCCTTTCCTTCACTCTTTGCCCCACACTTTTTCTCTGTAACTCTTCCCATGGGTATTTTGTTCCCCCTTCTAAGAAGGACCGAAGTATCCACACTTTGATCTTCCTTGTTCTTGAGCTTCATATGGTCTGTGAATTGTATCTTGCATATTCTGAGCTTCTGAGCTAATATCCGTTTATCAATAAGTGCATAACATGTGTGTTCTTTAACGATTGGGTTACCTCACTCAGGATGATATTTTCTAGTTCCATCCATTTGCCTTGGATTTTCATAAATTCATTACATTTTCTGTATCCATTCCTCTGTTGAAGGACATCTGGGTTCTTTCCAGCTTCTGTCTATTATAAATAAGGCTGCTATGAACATAGTGGAGCATGTGTCCTTATTACATATTGGAGCATCTTCTGGGTATATGCCCAGGAGTAGTTTTGGTGGGTACTTGCCACGGACTGGGGTTTCTTGCAGGGAGCCCTTGTTCTGTGGGATGAGAGTTCTGGCTAGGTGGGTGAGGAATTTCGGTGGATGATAAATAGAGTTGACACAAAGAAGTGTGTTATCTGAATGTATTTCTTAAAAATGGCATGCTTTTACAATCATTGCAAAAGAGAGATGAAAAATCTGGCAGCTCAGTAGTCGAGGTACATCTGAGGTCACCTGAAACACACTGGGTCTAAAACAGCAGCCATCTCCTCTGGACTGGTGCAGCACCCCCGGGCTCCGAGCATGCTCGGGCTGCATGGGCCCAGCTAGAGTCCCAGGGGGCTACAGGTGCACCAGCCAGAAGGACAGGGGCTCGAATCTCGAATCTCGAATCTCGAATCTCGAATTCCCAATGCAGACTCTAGAATGCTGAATGCTGCACACAGTCTCTCTCACGCACACACTCGGCTCAAGGTTCTGCCCATCCTTAGTAATGCTAATCTTCTGGGCAAGTTGAGACTAGTCTCTTGCTAATTCTTGACCTGACCTTGCCCTGGGATAAGTCTCCCATTCTATAAGCTTCAATGCCCTACCCACAATGCCAGAGGCAATTAGTCTGGATGGGTAACATTCCAAACCAGGGTTTGGCTAAGATGTTGGAACATTGGTAAAGGTCAGAGAGCAATGTCCAATTTTGTCTAGTTATTAGTAACTCATATCTTGGTGGGCACCTAGCATGTGAGTTCACAAGGACATATTTGGGCTACCTCTGAGTTAGGGGTGCCAGGAGACAGTGCAGGGGGAGGAGACTGGCTTCTTTGAAGCTTTTGCCTCAAATACTGCTGTCTCGAAAAGTCCTCATGGCAGGTACTCAGGTAGTACTATGTTCAATTTTCTGAGGAACTACCAAACTGATTTCCAGAGTGGTTGTACTAGCTTGCAATCCCACCAGCA
>JADRCD010225791.1:0-30197 GCA_019843815.1 Montemys delectorum
TTTTTTTTTTTTCTCCTTTTAATAAGAAAGTGGTTTAAGTACAATATTGTAGCAATGACTAAAATATTTAAGGTCATACCTTTTCCATCATTGGAGTATACTATTTTGGCAATGGCATGTTAAAATATGGCATTGTAAAATATCTACCAGAGAAGACTACTACCTAGTACACAGGTATAAACCAAGTGAGTTTATTAGGCAGCCAGTGACTATTATTGGGATTTGGGACCCCCATGTAGCCCTGAGCCTTTCTTTTTTTATTGTGGGCTTTTAAGCCCACCTCAAACACAAAACCTGAGTTGACACACTTTAGTTAGCAAGAACAGTTAGCTGAAGGCAGAACTAAAGAAGCCAAAAAGCGAAGTTAGAACATTCTGAGACTTTTCTAGACCTATAGACTTTGTGGATTAGGTTTTTGTTCTTGTTTTGGTAGGTGTTATTGCCTACTGGTTGGGTTGAAAGGACTAAACTGTATTTCTATTGTGACTTCATTTGTGCTAAGGTTATGATCATGCTGGCAAGCCACAAGTTTTATAACAAGCTGACTTCTGTACATGACTTAAAGCAAGAAATATTTAAAATAATGTTAATAAAGACAATATTTTTGAATTTTTAATTAGTTGAGTTATAATCTAGTATACTGTTTATATTGTTTATAATGTATACTTGATTACTATTCTCAATTACAATCATTAAAGACATTCATGCTATCAATCAAGAAAATATTTGATAGGCATTATTTACTGTAAATATTTTCATGTTTAATTTTGAACTATTATTGTTCATATTTCAATTGTCTTCTACTTTATAAGGAGCTAAATATATCTACTAATATTTGGATACGTTTTACATTTTCAGCCTAATGTCAGTGATTCTGATTTACTAGTTAATATTATGATCATGAGATATACTAAATAACATGTATTTTGATATTATATTTTTTGAAGTTTCTTAAACAGTATTAAATGTTTAAATTTTTAGCTCATTAACATGTAGGAACAAGTAGCATCCAAATAATAATCATTTTAATCAATTCTACATAAAAAGTATATAAAGCTAATAGACACACAAGGAAACTTACATTTATGATTCGAATAGTGATTCAGTGTCCCTGATATTAGGCCAGGTATACAAAAGCAGTGAGCATATGGAAGAGCTTAACCCTATGAATTCCTGTCATGGTTCTCTCAATCCCACCAGGGGATGTGTTTCCATCTATAATATGATAGGAGGAAATTACATGGGCTCTATTTCATTAAAATACAAAGGCTAAATTAGAAACTGAGGTGACAGTTTTAAAAGAGGTAAAGGATATAAAATGTTTATTAATATTTTAACTTTAGTCGATAATCTCTCACTTCCCACTTCTGAAGATGATACTAAGACCACCATCGATTACTGAGTTTTGTCTAATACCCAAATTGATTTCTAGAGTTTTCCTTTTGAAATTTGAAGAATCCTTGGATCTACATAATCCAGCATCTGGCCTCGGGGGGCTTCTAAGTTTTAGCATACTGCCCTGCAGTATTATGGAATGGGCTTTAGGCCACTGGACAGGCAATCATCAAAAGGCAACTTAGTGGTCCCTGGGTGGCTGGAAGCTTATCCTCTTAACTTCTAGGCAATTGTTTCCTATTAACTATTCTATAACATCCGACCTCTGTTTCACTCTTGTTATGGACACATCTCACACTTGGTAATGGAGGCTGCTTCTCCCTTAAATCTCCTATATTGCTTTTTCTCCAATTTCCATCCTTATCTTAGTGTTTTCCCTTGGTATAGCCATTTTCTTTGTCATTTAGTCTTCTATTAAAGAGAAGAGTTCTGTTATCATGTTTTATTTAATATACCTTCACATCTTTTAGATATTTTGTAGATTCTACCTCATTTACTCATTCACTGACCTCCTTATCAAAATCTGACATCAATACTTTAATATTCGTAGTATCTCTTCTTTAATCAAAATGTCATCACGCTTTTCATAAATAAATACTCATAAACACTATTTTAGCAATGTGTTCATTATCTATCTTCTACCTCTTTAATGTTGATTTTGTTAATTTCCTTATCTCTAGCAACTAGCACCATCTCTGGCATCTGTATGAAGATTAAATCATTATATGCTTAGTGAGCTAATAGAAACAAAAGTGTCCAATAAATATTATGGTAAGGTAAAAATGTTAGCTATATTAAAAATTAGAATCACTACTGTTTTTTGAAATAAAATAGTAAAGTCAAGTAAAAATAAAGTAAAAAAATAAGAAAAATATTGACATGGCTGGCAGTAGAAAAGTAGTATAAATCGAACTTACATGTGATATAAAACACTTACATGTGTTTTAGAATTCAAAACAAAAAAGATCCATTTAGATAAAGAAGCCAACATTAAGTTAATAATAAAATGTTTTTCCTTTAAAAAGATAAAATGATACCTTTATCTTTACATTTCACTCATTTTACTTAACAGAGTAAGACAGCAAAAACTGTAAATGAGAATGTACTAGTGTTGAAAAGACAGAGATAGCACTTAGAATATTCATAGATGACATGGTTATAAACAAAATAAGAAAACATTACAAAGTTATTCTCAGGACCTAGAAAGTAATTTAAAGTTTATCATTCTGAAATAAACATGAAAATTGCAATCAAAATCTATGGAGTTGCTATGCAGAATCTCTAAAATGTACAGGACAAAGTAAGTGAATGGTAAATGGTAATGGCAGGCATGAGAAAAATGACTGTGGGGGCAGTTTTCTCTACCATAAAGGAAGACATCAAGTGATAATTGATGATATGTGATCATGTATTGTATGATTGAGATGTGATGGGAGGTGGTATTGACTGAGAGAGAGGAAGAAGGAAAGAAGAGGAGAGGGAGAGGAGAGGAAAGGACAGGGAGAGGAGAGGAAAAGGAGAGGAGAGGAGAGGAAGAGGAGATAGGAAAGGAAGAGGAGAGAGGGGAGGGGAGGAGAGAGAGTGAGAGACTAGAGAGAAGGGAAGGAAGCAGGGAGAGGGAAAGCAAGGAGAGGGAGAGGGAAAGAGGAGAGAGAGAGGAAGAAGGAGAGAGAAAAGGGAGAAGGAGAGAGAAGAAGGAGAGGGAGAAAGAAGAATGACAGGGAGAGACTTTGTAATGGAGAAGAATAGATAGCTCTTAGACCAAAGTGCCTCTCTGCCTACAGGATAATGGCTAAAGTAGGGATCTTTTTGTTTTGTTTTGTTTTTTCGAGACAGGGTTTCTCTGTGTAGCCCTGGCTGTCTTGGAGCTCACTCTGTAGACCAGGCTAGCCTCGAACTCAGAAATCTGCCTGCCTCTGCCTCCCAAGTGCTGGGATTAAAGGCATGCACCACCACGCCCGGCTGGGATCTTTTAATACAGAAAGAAACATCTCCTCAATAAAGGATACTGGGAAAAATTATCAATGAGTATATTTTTAATGTGTGATTGATTATCCTTACTTTTTTGATCTAGATTTTCTGTTGTCTAGCTTCCTCTTATTTCCTTTTTTCTTTCTTGTTCCTTTAGTTCTTCTTTTACACTTTGGTACAGTGTAAGAAATAATTATAGTCAGATACTGTGCTTATTTGTCAATATTTAAATAGAGGTAAGCTGATTGTATAGTGTATGAAAAGATAAATGTACATCTTTTAAAAACAAGCATATCTAGGGAGTTTCTGATTCCTTTGCAAATTTCACAAAACCACTTTGTCACTTTATACTCTCATTAAATAGTGGGGGAAATGTGAATGTTTTTGAGAGTGGGTTGAAAACAAAGTTTCCTGAATCTTTTAATCTTTATCTTCATCTTAAATCTGACTATAAAGCATTATTTTACTTGAGATGCTATACCCAGAACCTGGATATAATAAATGCTTTTGTGTGCACACACAGATATAGCATGCCAATTCTCTATCATTATTTGAACCTTAGCTTTATTTGAGAATTAAAAGGCCTGATTCTCATAATACATAGTGTTGAAAATATACAAAGTGATCATTATTGTTTTTATAGAAATTTTTCTCAAGAAATCTATTCCCTGCAGTGTCAGAACCCCACTTACTATACTTCATTAATATTCATTTAATAGAGTGTTTTCGCACTTTAGGTTCAGTAAAAGCATGATGATAGGGGACAGCAGAATCCTCAGCCTTCAACAGTGATTATTGGGAGTGCATCCTGGCCCAGAGGCACAGTTACCATGGTGATGCTACTGATCTGCCAAGGCTGTTTCTCACTGTGGGTGGAAAGAAGCTCCCCTGCCAGCAACTATGTGGGATTCTGGCAGCTGGAGAGAATGCTGAAATGATGTGCAGCTCCTCCATATGGGAGCTCAAAGAGACTTCTTTAAATGCAGTAGGCAACTCTGCCCAGACTCCTAGGAAGAATGAGTTTGATGAGGATGTAGTCCTTTACAAGCTCAATATGTCCCCAACGAGACACTTAAGGATTTAAATTTGAACAAAAGTTTTGCAGAGGGTCAACACTTAAAATTTTCTACCCTGAATATTTCTATCATACAGAAATGGAAATTTACAGAAATGTATTTGTCAGCAAAGGTAACATAATTCTGAGTAATTTATATGGCAATGCTTAAACATGGAATAGGATATATTTTGGTGTCTTTGGACACTGAACTGATTTTGAAATGTGTATTAACTCAGAATCATCAACTTTGTTTTCCTCTAAATGTGGAATTTATCTTATATGTTTCTAAATTTAGAAGATACTAGCAAGTTAAATTTGCAGTTAATGTTCTGGTTTATGAGCACATTTCTTCTTGGGGAGATGAAACCTGGCACAGAAACTAATATTGCCCATATACAGCACAGTAGGATAAAGATGAGCTAAGTGCAAACTAGCTCTACATTGGGAATAAAGTTATCCAGAAGTCCTAAGTGACCATCTTGGTAATAATTTTTATGTTTTTTTTATTTTGTTTGTTCTTAAGATTTAGATACCTGGTTTCCTATTTTATTCTCCTGTAAAAAACTATATGCTCTAGGATAAAGCAAGAGGGATAGCATTCAATATTTATTACCTTCTCTTTGTCTTTGAACTTATAAGCAGGGGATCATGTTGAGCATTAACGTTTGGTTTTGACATTATAGTCTTCAGTAGAATTCCTCCATGACTATCAAATGCTTTGAGAATAGGAAACAAAACAAAACAAAACAAAATACACAGACAAAAAACAGAACCACAAAACTAGGATTCAAAGTCAATGCAGCCATTTGGTGAACACTAAGAGGTCTTTCCTCTTGTTAATACGAATTTTACTTGTTTTCCACTTTAATTTTAATTACTCAGATGGAAAGGATAGGATATTGAAAGAAAATAGTCTAGGTTTTTTTTCCTGTCACCCTGTTAATCTCTAACCAAAACTGGGCTCAATGACATTCAGAAACTACACACACTGGTCTCAGCCATCTGTTGGTGAATTTTTTCTACTATAGAAGTTTCAAGCTGTTCTAACCTTTTCTATTTTCCTATATTTCTTTTGAACACTCTCTCTCATTCTCTGTCTCTCATTCTCTCTCTTTCTCTCATTCTCTCTCATTCTCTCTGTCTCTGTCTCACTGTCTCTGTCTCTATCTCTGTCTCTCTGTCTCTGTCTCTCTCTGTCTCTGTCTCTGTCTCTCTCTCTCTCTCTCCCTCTCTCTGTGTGTGTGTGTGTAAGAAACATGTTCAGGAAGTAATCTTTGCTTCACAAGAAAGAAGAACCGAATTGGAGAGGTGGTTGGGCTCCTTTTTAAATTTTTTCTGAAGGAAATCTTATGGGTTATTATTCTCTAAGCCTGTTTAATGAGCTATATCAAAATAACACACTAGATCATTTTCCAAACATAAAGTCACTTCACAAGGAACCTTTGAATCTCCCGTTTCATATGTCATTGCATATAAAGCATAAAGATTAAGATTAAAAAAGATAAAGGATCTATAACCCAAAAGTACTATAATATGAACGACAAACTCTTCCCCAATATGTGACTTGTTGAGCCCTGATACAGTGCTGCCAGTGGAAGGCCTAAGAACTAACCTCATATGACAGGACATAATTAGGGTGTAGACATACTAGAAATATTATGTAATTATCTTCAGCCCAAGTATATAAAGCGTATATGGAGCAAATGAATTTCATGCTCAAGTATCAATGGCATCCTCAAGTTGAATTATGTCTAATGACAGCAGCTTACATTTATGGAGTTCTTTGTCATACAGGGATTATTTTATATATTGTCTCATTTAATCATTACAAAAACAGTATAAGGTCATCCTCTTATTTTCCCCATTTATTATAATAAATAAAAGATTAAAGCTGTTAAAAATCACAGTAATGGGATCAATGTTATACTCCTCCCGTTCTCTGCTTTTAACTGTATCCAGATCTTTTTCTTTTGTTTTCAACCAAAACCTACAAGTAGATTTTTCATTATGAGTCACTGTGTAAAGAACACACATATATGAACTCAGAACTGATCTTTAATTCCTTTAATATTTGGAATGTATTCTAATACTGCCTGTTTTTTTTTTCTTCTCTACTTTTGGATTCTGTAGGTCAAAACTCAGGTATTTGAAGAGTACTACAGGTTTCAAATAATGATCTGAAAATTGGATTGATAGTTCAAAGAAAAAGATATTACTTAAGTAAAATTAAAAAAAAAAACATGAAATACAAGACCAGTGAATTCAAAGCAGAATGATATGTATGCTTGTGTGATGGTTTATAATGAGTATGGTTAGAAAAGAAGAGCTTCAGTTGGACTAGGATAGAAGATGAAATCACAAGCCTTGGCAGCATCCACTTGATGGTGGAGAGTGGACTCTAACAACGGACTTCATCTTCATTCTTTCTAGGACTCTCTAGGGCTTGATTTAATATGGTTGACCTGGGATCATCTATCAATACTAAGACTATTTCCTATAGGGTTGAGGTCATAGAAACATTCTACCAAGATGAATAAATAACATGAATTTTCCTACTTTTTTTCTGTTGCTCTTCTACAGGGTGTTTCGAGTGCTGCATTAAATGTCTGGGAGGTATTCCCTATGCTTCTCTGATTGCAACCATCCTGCTGTATGCAGGCGTTGCCCTGTTCTGTGGCTGTGGTCATGAAGCCCTTTCTGGAACGGTCAACATTCTACAGACCTACTTTGAGATGGCAAGGACTGCTGGAGACACACTGGATGTTTTCACCATGTAAGTCATTCTTTATGTCCACCTTTTGGGAGGTGCATTATGTTGTTTATGTTTTTTTCCTAAATAATAGAAGTCTATCTAGGTAAGGTGATGCTAAGAAAAAACTAAACCAAAAAACCAACAAACACACAAATAAAAATAAAAAAAACTCATGAGGCAAATATGAATCAGAAAGGCATTGATCTGTCAACCAACACAAACTACTTTGCATAGAACAAGAGGCTAAAGTAATAGAGGCTGTACCAAGATTTTTACATCAATTAAATTATCATGAAGTAGAAAATCTTTATCTTCTTTAAATTTGAACATAGACTCTTCTTTAAAAAAAATAGTGAAATGATAGAGACAGAGGAAGGCACAAATATAGACTTAGCTGTTAATTGTATGAAATTTATAAAGTTCTAAGCAAGGTTAGACCCTTCAAAATTTTAACCCAGGCATGAATATATTATCTTACTTTCTGTATATCACAGGAAATATTGTTAAAGATTCTTGTGGTCTTCTGTAAGATAAAAACTAAATATTGAACATCATTTCTGAAAATACCAATTTTGTTTTTTGCTCCCCTAAAATGTAAACTATTAGGATAAAAAAATTATGATGATATTGAAATAATATTTTTTGTAAACCTAACTCAAGCAGTCTGAACATAAAAATCTTTTGTTCTGGTTTCAGCCTGTTTCCTATTCTAGATATTGAGTCTTTAGGATTTACTTATAGGAGGATTTGTTTCCAGATGAGTTAATTCTTATCATCTATTGGGTGATTTCATAAACATAGAGAGAAATTGCTTATTAATATACATTTCCTAAATACAAACTGTTTGTCCCCAAACTATTCATGTTTGTTAGCCTTGACACTACTTGCATTTATTTCATGCTGCTTGGTTTTATATGTTTGAAATATTCATTTCTTTGCTTTCTAAAATACTCAATTGTTCTTCCTGCATGTTCACATTTTCTGAAATCAGATTATTTATACTTTCAAATTGTACTGGCTGTCAGGTTGTTTGTGGTACCATTGCTCTTTGACAACATCCTTCTGGGTAAAAGTAATCAACCGCAATTCTGACTTATCCAAGTCCATTGTTGGTGTCATACTAAGATCTAATAATTCCTTAGTAGAAGAAAACTATCCTATAACTATACTATCAAAACTGTGCAATATTAAGGGCCAGATGTAGTAGCTGGCACCTTTAATTCCAGAACATGGGGGAAAAAGGTTGGCTGATCTCTGTGAGTTTCAAACCAGCTTAGATCTATAGCTTTAGAGCTGCATAGAAGAGGCTGTCTCAAAAACAGTATATAATGTTGCTAAATTTCTTTATTATCCATAAACTATAAGCATATTGATTTAACAATATATTTGATATGTTGCATCATTGGGTTAATTAATATTAATAATTGCCTGTGAAAATGAAGAGAATAGAATTGCACATTCCTGACATATAATAGAATAACAGTTCTTTACTCTGTGGGATGAAGGTTATGTTCTTCCAGAAGAGAAAGCAGCAGACATTTTATGGAAAAATTATTTAGTTTTCATATATTTACCATAAATATTTGAATATTTTAAACATTGATAAATTCCAGGCACTAAAATTGAAATATAATGAAGGAATCCTATAGTCCTTCCACAAACAGAGATAACAAAAAGAGGGGATTGCTAAGTAGTGAGACCATCCAGATATGTGGAAAATCACTATGAGCTCAGATACTCATGAAGTTGAAATAAGGTGAATCTCAGGTTCAAATCCTACTTGGGCTGCAAAGAACATTCAATGTTAGCCTGGGAAAATTAGTATGAGTTTTTCTCATTATTGAAATCACAAATTGAGCTGAGGGTAATGCCATGTGATAGAACAATTGTTAACACTAATGTTGTATGTATGAGAACCTCATCTAGTATATATGAGATCCAATCCTCAGTAGTATAAAAAATAGGAAATAATTATTAGAAGCTACAATCCATATATCTGAAGTATTATTTCCCCAAATTTCCAAATGAATACTTACTAGCAAATAAAAAGTTGTCTATTTCATATTATATCATTATTTCACAAATTAATTTAGACTAGCTTTATCCATTTAATTGGATAATAAATATATATTCCTATGATTTATTAATTCCCATAGAATTAAACATTACCAAACACATAGAACCAAATCTTCATAGCAATCAGCATCTTAGATTCAAATTGCCAGAATCATCCTTTGTTTATAGTTCATACTCATATAATTCATAAGGAATGTATAAGCTATTTCAAAATTCAACTAGGTAAGTAAGACACAGTGGTACACAGCTTTAACACCAGCACTCAAGAGGTAGAGGTAGAGGTAGGCTGATCTCTGAATTCCAGCCCAGCCTAGTCTACATAGTTAGTTCCAGGACAGCCAGAGCTACATAGTGAAACCCTGTATTGGTGGGAAAGAGGAGAGAAGATGAAGAAAGAAAAGAAAATCCAACTGGGTTATTGCTACTTAGTTCAGGAGAGTTTTAGTAAGATGATTTCATGGACATATTTTAATGTGATAAAGCTGACATTTTCTTTTCAGTTATATCTCAGCCTAGCCTGGACAAAATATGTTCTCACTATTCATTATTTTAAGCTACCACAGATGTCTTTGAATCCACAGTTCTCTATATTTAGTCTGAATTCAAATTGCTTTATTCAGTTATAGTACATAAAGTTTGGAAGGAGTCATAAGACTAATAAATGACTACATATAAACAATTAATTATAAATTTATGTTTGATATTTAGACAACAAACATTAAAATATCACAAATCTCTGCTCAAGCTCTGAGGATATCTGTGGGAGTTTGGGAAAGTGAATTTAGAAGAGACTTTAGATTCTATATTTTTATAGTTTTACATTTGCACCATTTTGTGATAAATTTAATGTAAGACCAATAAAGTATATTTGAATGAGAAAAACATTATATTGATTGGGGGAGTCCAAATTATTTGTCATCATAGTTCAATTCCTCAAATTCATATAGGCCTCATGGAGTTTCCAAATAGATTAAATCCTGCTCCTTGCTAAAAACAAATGAACAAACAACAAAACCAAACAAATAAGCAAAAACCAACCAAAGATAAGCACCCTGCCCCAAAGCAGATGAATACAGCAAAGGTTTGCACCATCCAACTCTCAGTATGATTGAAAACTGAGAAATTTGTAATTATGGAAAGACTTCAAGGTGGTAGAGATTGCCTTCAGCAGAGTTGGCTACAGGGATGGGAATGCCAAGGAGAATGGAAAATAAGAGGAGAAACAGAGGATGCAAAACAGGAACCATAAGGCAGCTGAGACAAATATTAGATTTATGAGTGATATGTCTTGCTCATAAATAAGTTGTTTGAAAAGAATATGTAGGAGAATGATCATAGAGGAAAGTATGTGATCAATTTTAGTGTTTTACAAATTCTTCTTTTATTCATGTATTAAGAATCCTACATCAAATGCTTAAATAAAGAAAAAATACCCCGATTAATTAGATGGATGAACTAAAAGACAAAGACAAAAACAATTTCTAAAGGCCCACGATTTCCACTTGCTTTCTTCAGGATCTGTGGAGTTATTCTCTCCTCATATTAATAGTCTCTCTCTCTCTCTCTCTCTCTCTCTCTCTCTCTCTCTCTCTCTCTCTCTCTCTCTCTCTGTCTCTGTCTCTCTCTCTCTCTTTCTCCTCCATTATTTTTCCCATCCCTCTCTCCCTTCTACCTTTCATTTCCTTTCTCCTTTATTTCTCTTCCCACTTCCTAACTAAATACAAATATCTAAGAATATCCCACGTCTCTAACAATAAAGGGTGACCTATGAAAAGCATGTAACCATGAAATGTCACCGTTGTGTTTTACCAGTTCTCCTTCAAGCATGAAATTGTACTCTTCACAGTTAAGCCTGTAGTTGGTTTCGGTTCTTCAGCCTGATGTTTCAAACGTGGACTACCACTGGTGTACTCTACATCCTAACTTCCCAGTTAATTCTACCTGCTAAGCAGTTCGTCATTTTTCAGCCAATGTGTGCAAGCCTTCAAAGAAAGAAGAGAATGAGTTTCTAATAGTTTTGTATCTGTTTTTAGATTTTTAAATATCTCTGTCTATCATTATTAATTGTTTTCACAGAAGGATTTTAGCCATTGATAGGTTGATTTGGTTCTTCAAATCCACATCTTGTGTTGGCTCCAAACTTGTGATAAGTTTATAATTTCATCTTCTTCTACCATTATCCTCCCACTTCAACAACATCCACATATTAGCACAACCACTTGGACTCACACACTCTAGAAATGACCCGACATCTGCTTTGTGGTGATGAGAAACTCTTCTAAATTTTAATCCAGAATCTCTTACCTGGGAGGGGTTTGGCAGTGTGTTAGTGCTGTGTTCTTTCCTCATCTTTTGACAAAGAAAGCAAGAGGCGGCTAAGTATTTTATGACAGCACAACAAATTTGTAATGAAATAAAATATGGATATGTCAAAAATTAGATATCAAAGGTAATCCAAATGCATAATTTCTAAATAATTTGGCATCTTAAATAAATATCCTAAGGTTTGGTCACATGTTAGCTTTACTCTTAAATAAAACTCTCTATAATTTATTTTGTAAGCATTGTATTTTATTTAAAAAAATAATAGTGAGGGTTCAGGATCTGATAACATTGATTTACAGACAGAATACATGATATTTTTAAAAATATTTTAACTTTAACATTATATTAATGTATCAAAATTAATTTTCCAGATTAGGAATTATTTAATACTTTAAAACAAAGTAATCACTAACCTGAAATAGATTCAGTGTTTTATTCCCAACTAACTTTATAAATTTATGATATCTACATTTTTTATTGTTCATGTTTATTTGGGGGGGAGTTAATAAAATGTAAAACAGTTACTGATATTTTAGTGGTTGAAGCAAGGAGATAAGATAAAGCTAAGGCAAGATAATGTAAGGCTTTGAAGCTATGGTAGTCTATAAACTTTCTCTACTCACCTCTAGTGTTGATAGGTAAACCAAACACTTTAACCTTCTACTTACAATAATGGTTCAGTAGCAGAAAAATTAGAGTTCGTGCAGATGACTGATTGGCCTTGGAGATCAGAGTGGTCTTTATTTCATAGGTAAAACTAGTGTTAGAAAAATCTTACTGAATTGAGGAGTTCTGAAATAACAGTGAAATAATGCGTATTTTTTACTATGCAAATTTTTATGCTACTAATCTGTAATATGCTTTAAAAAACCAGAAACTATGATTCCTAAAACTAAGAAATTGATTACTTCACAGTTTTAGAGGTCAAAAATCTGAAGCAAGTCGTACTAGGTTTATTGCAATAGGCTGAAATCAAGATGTTGGCAAAACTATGCTCCATCTGGAATCTCTGGATTTGTTCCATCTCACACAAGCCACCTGCATTCTTGGCTCCTTGTCCCTTTCCCTCTTCAAAACCAGGCATGTGGCATCCTGGAAATCCCTCTCTGAATTTTATAGTGACATTCTTACATCTTTCATTTCAAAGATTCACACTTTTATATTGAACCCTTCCCTTTACTTCAGGATATATTTCTTATCTGGTGATCATTAAACACAACTGCAGAGATGCCCTTGAGCATACAAAGGGCCTCATGAGCACTTGCTGGGAAGTAGCATATAGACAACTTTGAAGGCCATTATTGTTTACACCACTGTTAAAAGTAGGGAATAGGGAAAATGGGACTCTATATTGTAAAACATGCTATAACTTTAAAACCACTGAAAATATGTTCTCTTTATGTCATAATAAATTGCTGAAGTGTAAGTTTTCAAAGTAATAGAATTAATTTACATAAGAAATTGAGACGATATATAGTTTTAATTCTGTTTTTCTTTTTACGCCATTTCTACAAAGAAAGAACTTGTTTTTTTTTTTTAATTTTTAGGTGGTTTTATAAACAAACATTGAGAATTTTGAAAAGGTTTACAAGGAGATAAAAAGTCTGGGAAGTGGGATATTACAGAGTGGCATTTTGTCATTTAAACTTAATGGGTTAATATCTTCATGAATGCAAAGCTAAAACAAGTCCAGCTAAGAAATAAGAAAGCAAAGAAATATATATTACATGTAGCAGGTAGAGGTAGCATGAGATTTATCTCCATATCAATGCCCTTCCTTATGATTTTTTCAGATGTTCACTACATATACATACACTATACATATGCATCTATATACATATGTATATAAATGTATATATATAACATATATATTTTAAGTGAGTATATTCTTAAGCATGTTCAATTCAAAATGTACACTATTATATATGCATCATTAAGGTCATAGTCCAAGAAGTAAAGGTGATGTACAGGCTAATATCTAGGAACAATTTTTATTGTATTAAATGTGAAATAAAGGAATATCTTAGGAAATCTTTTTCATGACAAGATTTTAGCTTTATCCAAAGGAAGTGATATTTGAAAGACACATTAACATAGAAATTTCCCTCTAAACATACCTCCCCTACTTTTGTGTCAACATTATTTGAGAATTTATTTTAAAAAAATGAAATCAGGAAATAGCTGTTCTATCATGTTCATTGCATCAACTTTCATAATCCAGGGTATAATACAACTTAAATATACACAGATGAGTATGTAGGTGAAGAAAATATAGCATATGGACAATGAACTATGATTGGACATTAGAAAAATAAATTCTGACATGTGCTAAGATATGAATGAATCGCAAAAACTTCATGTTAAGTGAAACAAGCTACTCACCAGAAGGACAGTGATTAAATTAGATATCTAGCACAGTCTGTTTCATATACAAAGAGCAGACCTCTGCCTGAAAGTAGCTGGTTTGGAGGGTCACACTAAATTTGAGTTACTGTTCAATAAAATGTTTTATTATGTAAGATTGAAAGTTCCAGGAGTCTTGTTGGCAACATTTATAATTAACCATACCACAGAGGACATGTAAGTCTAGTAAGACAATTTGTTACTTTCCTTCTACTAAAAAAATATTAAATATGCATTTTATGGATCACAGCTGACAGTGTTGCAAGCTTTCCTGTAAACTTCAAAAGCAGAGATGGTTGTATTATTTTGTGAAACCTAGCAGAACAGAAAATGGAAAAGCAACTTCCAATTTTCTATACCAAAGACCTTTGAACTTATCTCCTGCTCGGTAATACATAGAAATCAAGTGATTAGGAAGCAGTAGCCATTTCCTGCTTCTCAGAAATGGGATATTGCCCAACTCAAAAGAGATATTACATACTCTTTTGAGTTGGGAAATATGATGCACTACTATCCAATCAGTGCATTCTAGTAAATGACTTGCAACCTACTAACACATTAGACAGTGTCAGAATTAGTCATACAAGGCTTCCATTTACATGAAGAAATGTATGTTGCCTGATGCTGTCATAAAAATAATAACATTATGACTTCAAATATAGGAACAGGGCTGTGGTTAGATGTGAAGAATTTATGTAGCATACACAAGGAGGCCCTGAGTTCAATCCCTCGCATTAACAAAAAAAAAAAAAAAAAAAATAAGGAGAAAGAAAAAAAGGAGGAGAGATAAAAACATATATTCTCTCATAGTTGAAATGTTTATGAATTTAGAATAAAGTTGTTATCAGGGAAGGACTCTTGTCCAAGTCTCTACAGAAGGTCTAGCAATTTATCTCTTCCTGGTACAGGCTTGAAGCCACATCATTCCAATCTGCCTCCATCTTTAGAGTGGTTTTTCCTCCTGTAAAATTGAGTGGAAATCTTATTAGGTAAAAATCAGAGAAATCTTAATTATGAAGGAGTTCGGGAAAGTCCAGTGAAAATGAGTAAGTTTATTGACTGTTATAAATCTATACTATACTCATCAAATCCATCCCTCAGGTACTTCAATATTGAGGTTGTATTAAGGGTAAAATGTCTCATCCATATAACATATAAAGCACATAGTTCATATATTCCAAATATTTTACCTGATCTATTCCTTAGGCTAAGTAACACAAAGCACCAATTGGTGGTATCGCCACATGATGACATATTCTGCAGTCCTTACCACACTGACTATGAACTGAACTACTCACTATTAGAGATAATGTATGAAAATTAGCCCTCACAGAATATTCTTCAACTACAGGATACAACTATTGTTATAAACATTTTTATAGTTTAAGAAGATATTCTATGGAGCATAAGCACAGAGTAGATACTGTAGAGCTGTAATAGAAACTTCACAAATGTGCTAACTCTTCTTTCTAAATTTAATGATCATTAATCTCCTAAATACAGAACTATAAGATGAAAGTATATCACCTATCACCAACCCATTATTATCTATTTCTGTTTAACTCTGGCTATCAAGTATATATCAGGTCTCTGTGTGAATATGTTTATATTTACTAAATATAATTTTAGTATGATTTTTTACAGTATTTTTACCAACTACAAGGAATTATGCTGTGGAGATTTCTGGATCTTTCTATTTAATATTAATTTGTAATTCTGCCAGAAAAGTTTGTCATTTACATGGAGAATTCTCTTTATATTATTGGTACTATTGTTGCCAGAAAATACTGGTGATATTTTATGTTAGAAGTTAAATCAAAAGCACTTTAAAACTAATGAAATGGCAAAGTATAATTGGTCTACCATGTTAATTGCATCAACTTTCAAAGGCCATGGTACAAAACAACTTAATGTCCACTGATGAATATCTATGTAAAGAAAATATAGTATATATACAGTGAACTACTATTGCTCTTTGGAAAGTAAATCCTGACATGTAATAAGGTATGGATGACTTGCAAAAAAGTTCATGTTAAGTGAAATAATCTACTCACTACAAGGATGGTGATTAAATTAGATGTCTAACATTATGTTTCATAGACATCATTAATGTGACCAGAGAACAAGGGAGACTGTAAAGGATAAGGAAGAAGTCTACATATACAAAAACTCTTATTGGCAGAGCTAAATTTACAGGCAGACATTAGGCATATAAACATATATTTTATAATCCACCTACCATTATGATTACTAGTGTTCTTCTATATCAGTTTTACTATCAAATATTTCACTTAATGTAGTGTGTTAAGATCCAAGTAAGTCCACCGACCTCTTTCCTCCTTTGCAGTCCCTCCCCTATCTTCTGCTCTTCTTCCCTCTGAAGTTCATGTACTCTCCTTTTTATTATTTAATTTAATACCCTACAGAAGCCTGGCCAAGCCTCTCAGTGTGTGTATTCCTGAAGAAAAGTGACATTTCCTCTCCCAGTAGACATTCCCTGGCAATAGCTCCTCCGTGACCCATGCTGAGGTTCTGGATATTTGATTCTGTGCATATCCTCCTTTTATTGCAAAGGATCCATGAACATATAAGGATCACTTTTTATAAATAAATGGCAAAGGTCATTAAAACAAATCACCTTGGCTTTGGTTTTCTTTTCTGTCCCCAGGATTGACATCTTTAAGTATGTGATCTATGGCGTTGCGGCTGCTTTCTTTGTCTATGGCATTTTGCTGATGGTAGAAGGTTTCTTCACAACTGGGGCCATCAAAGATCTCTATGGAGACTTCAAAATCACCACCTGTGGCAGATGTGTGAGCGCTTGGGTATGTCATTTCTCTCTACTTAGCATGCAATGTGGTCAATATCACATGGATGCTTGTACTCACCCGGAGAACCAAAGTGTTGTTTAATGCAGTGACATGTCCTTCAAGGATGGCAATCCTACAACTTCATAATAAGAGTTCCAAATTAAAAGTCTTTGTTGCAAAATGTTGATTTTAAATTGTCAAATCATATGCACACTGCAACTAATTTAGTTTGTACAGGAAGCAATGTGTACTGGTTTATTGTTATTTATTTTAAAGATCCTTAGGTTACCACACAAAAAAATAGAAAATACTTTCCCTAATTTATAATCAACACATATGCATATACACTTCCATCTCATCAGTCACAAAGGAAAAGTAAACGTACCAGTTAACTGTAAATCTTTATCTTTATGTTGAACAGCTTGTAACTGATTCTGTGATGGGATGTGGTTTAGTTGCAGACATGTATTTCTGTCTGGGGAAAACTTTTCCTGCATATCCATGAACTAGAAGTTCAATAATATGACTTAAGGACTTTAAAAAGGGATTGCCACGTAAATTCTTTGGATTGGTAATACTAAATTTCAGATTCAGAGGAAATAAAATACATGAAGATCTTAGATTGATGTTAAGAAAACAAAACAAACAAAAAATGTTTATTCAGCTCTCAGTGATCCTTAAATAATGTTTCTACAAAAGACCATCTTCTCACATTAATTCAATTTCTACTTTACAAAGAGTGTATAGTGATTTTAGTGAATGATTAGCTTACTTATTGTTCACATAACTTACAACAGTGCTTCCATGAGCCTTAGAAAGCAATTTTAATTCTTTGAATACGGTGGACCTACTTGACGAAATGAAGATCATCTTTGAAGTTCTGAGTCCACAATGCTATAGCTATAGAAGGGCAATAGAAAGAGTCTATAAGCTGATCTCAAATGGCACAGAATGTCCCACACAGCAAGACATTTGCAGTCAATTGTGACATTTTAGTCAGAATGGGAAAAATCATCAAATAATAAAAATAATCACGGAAGAATTTGCACATCTATATACAGATAATTATCTGCCTGTCATTCAAATGTCTTAAAAGGAATCTTAAATATCTATTTTTAAAGTGAATCATGAGCCACACTAGTTTTCTACAATAGTAGCAATTGTGTCATCAGTCACAGTAACACACCAGAAGGTTGGCAGCAGCTGCGTGGGCCCTCGCAGTGGCTACGTAGCATGTAGTCAACTGCAGAATGTGTGCCTGCCCACTCCAATGACACCTGCTCTGACATGCAGGCTTGATCATGGCTGAGCAGAAAAGGAAACTGTAATTTAGACATACATTAGTCATATTACCCAGGATATAATTTTTTATCATTTATGAATCTCTCTGACTTTATAACCTTAATTTTAAATTTCATCTAAAAATTTTATAGAATACTTTGGTAACTTTTATATTCAAATAGTTTTAATTTTAGAGAAAGTTAATGATTCATGTAGTTACCATATTTATTAATTCTTGCTTATTAATTTTGTCATAGTAAGCTGATAATGCAATGTTATTAACATCTCTCTATGCTTTGACCATATTTCTTTAAATTTCCCTAAGTGCTCTTTGTTTGTATAGGATTATATTCAAGCAATTTACCCAGTTAATGATTTTCTGCATTAAATTTCATCATAGTATAAGTTTAAAACATGTTATCTTCACTATTTTAATGCTTTCTCATGACAAATTTAGAATGGCAATAGACATGTTTGGTTTGCATCTCCTCCCCTTTGGCTGTGTATTTTCACCCCTTTCCACTGTGGGATTTTTTTTTAAATGGGAGATGTTGGAAAATGTTTATTGGGCAACTGAGACAATATACATAGGACTACAATTGCTGCTGAACATCTTGTAATTTATAGGGCAACCCTCACAACAAGTAATTATTTGATCCAAATTTTAATAGCACCAAATCTGAGAAACTCTAATTCTGAAAGTTTGGTCTTATGCCTGCTTCATTCCTAATACTAGCCATTTCTAGTCCATTGAGAGTGCTCGCAATCTTCATTTTGCAATAGGTTACATGGTTTCTCTCTTTACCTTTCCCTTGTTGCAGTTTATCATGCTGACATACCTCTTCATGTTGGCCTGGCTGGGAGTCACAGCTTTTACCTCACTGCCAGTGTACATGTATTTCAACGTGTGGACCATCTGCCGGAATACTACGCTAGTGGAGGGAGCAAATCTGTGCTTGGACCTTCGTCAGTTTGGTAAGTAGATAGTGGGTCTCAAAGTAAAAATCACTTTGAATAGCTGCCTTTAAAATGCTGTAAATGGCTTTGGAAACAACATGTATATTACTTCAATGATAAATATATCTGACTATGTAGTTCAGGGCATTTTGTAAATTAAAATAGGAATTTCTGGAAATACTAGGTCAAAACACGTTTCCTTTTTCTAATTTCAAAGCCCCCTTTCGAGTGTCATCAGTTATCCATGTCCTTATTTCATTGATCCATGGTTAACTGTATTAATTGAGATATCTAGTATGGAGATCTTCAAGGAAGACATACTTCCTTATCCTCTCAGATGAGACAGGAAAACTTGGAATTAAAAGAGAGGAAGAACAAGAGGGAAATAATCCTTGGTTTGCCTTTTTTTTTTTTTTTGACATTTTAAATAATGAACCCAAGGGTCTTCCACATGTTGCATGTTCTCTTCTAAAAATTAATGCTTTGAGGAATCCATATGATATGTTTTGGTCATAGTCTCCTCCTTCTCTCAAATCCATTCCCCTTTCCTATCTAACAAACTTGATGTCTTTGGTTTTTTTTTGTTGTTGTTGTTTGTTTTTTTTTGTTTTTTGTTTTTTTTTAAGCACATCTAGTCCATTTAGTGCTGACTATATACTGTTGTGTGCATGCCCATCTAGTAGGGCATGGTCAACCTATAAGTGTCCATCCTTTAAACCGACTCTTCTTATGACAACAGCTGCTAGAATAGCTTCTCAAATAGACATGGGGCTTGCTTGCCACGTACCTCCTTTTTTTCATGCCTAGATTTTGTCTTATTGAGATTATGCAGGGTTTTTTTGTAGGACGGTACTGTCACAACTTCTGTGAGTTCCAGAAAGTTTGTAAGATACAGAAATGGTAGATAATTATAAGGCTGACGTGTTTTCTTAACACTATAAAGCATGTGTTCATCAACTCATAGTGGTGATGCCATGAACATTTTTTAAGACACAGTGAATCTAGTAAGTACTGCTACTATGTGCACGAGTGTGTTTGGCCATCCCCTATGGCATGAGTAGCCTATCAGAAACTACATCAAAACAAACTCTTACTATTCTCCTACCAGTAGGGATCAAAATTACTACTAGATCCTAATAGAGGTAATTTGTGAGCTCTTCCTTTAACCATGGTGTGGTTGTTGACTGGTTTGGTATTCTAAAGCCTTTGTATATGCCATCATACATCCTGTGAGTTCATGTATAGAAAGTCATAAGTAACATTGCTATGCTCATAGATGATTGATTCTGTTTTATTTTTTTAGATAGGGATAAACACAGAGACCCAAAACTGGTCAGTGTATAGAAGATAAGATAGTAGAGAGAACCCAGCCCTGCTTGCTATGTCTACATATATCACACTATCTCTGGAAGTAGAATGATTGTAAGAGCCAGGGGTAGTGTATTACTTCAAAAATACTGTTTTCCAGATACAACTGGACAGTTACATATATGAGCTCACAGAAATTTTAATAACATGTGCAATACTTGGGCAAGCTTAAGGTGGAAGGAATAACAGTGTGAAGGTGAAGTATAGGAATGAATTAGCTACAATTCATTACAATGAATTAGCTACAATTTAAAACCACTGTAAGAGGGATAGTAAGTTTTCCTTAAGGTTGGGGCACCTGATAGATGTCTACATGCCAATTATGGCCATATACCCAAAAGTATATGGGCAGCTCAAATTGGACTTGAGTTTAAAAAAGAAATGAGGACATAAAGTTCATTGGATAGAACCCCACAGTGTAGGTGCGGGAAGAGGTGAATATGGTCAAAATGCATTATGTAAAGCTATCAAAGAATTGATTAAAATAGTAAAATAAAGACAAGACTACGTGAATATGCATACACATACTATACCTAAGAGGCATCACATGCTAAAAGATTAAAGATTAAGATGTCTGTAACTTATCATATGTTATTATTTCATGGATATATGTAAAAATAAAAACAAAATAATAGTAAAGACCAAAGGCAGCATGAATACAAATTTACTTCCATGCTGTAAAAGGAGTAATCAAAGCCACAATGGTTTCCTCTGATCCCCACATGCAAATTTTGGTACATGCATTGCAAATTTACACTCTCACACACATGCATACACACATACACACACACACATACACACACACATGTGCACACAGAGATCATACTCATACACATAAATAAAGAACCTATTTTAAAAATTAAAAGCTTTATTTATTAACTACTAATGTGGAGATAGAGAATGTCTTTATATGCATAGTATTAGAGGCTAGAAAATACCCTTGGGGATCATTTTTCAGCGTTTTCCCTTTCTTCCTCTCCACATTTTTTTTTTTCAAAAGACAGGCTTATTCACAGTTCTGGCAACTCCAAAGCAGATCAGTCTATCCTGCCTATGTGCCCCAGGTCTCTACCTTCTCAGTGTCAACATACCCCGAGTTTTCTAATATGGATCTGGTAGACCAAACTCAAGTCACTGAACTTGCCAAGCAAGCAGTTTATGACTGAGTTATTTCCCTATGAGCTTGCTGCAGTACTCCAAACCTACATTTCATAGATTCTGTGTTAAAGATGTGCTGCAGTCTAGAGATGTATTTGAAAAGTCCTGTGGGTGATCCTGATGTAGTAGATCCATAGGTCAACTGGCAAGTGTTGGTATGAGTCAAGTAGCAACTTCTTTAACTTCTGCTTGCTAATGACACTGGACTTGTTATGCCCTAAGAAGGAACATTTATTTGAGTAATATACCTTTGTAAACTAACAAAAGCCTTGAAGAAGCTGAACAAATTTAATCTATTTAGTGTATATCCTGGGGCATAATCACTAAAATAATTGTGACACTTCTATATTTGGTTCATTACCCTAATGAACCAAACAATTCACTAGCTACAATCAAATCTAAGCAACCCAGAAGATAGATTCAGTTCAGCTCTTATGAAAATAAAAATGTTTAAATTGCTGGGTTAGTTTCATATCTCATATTCCTAATTCTAGGCACAGTTATTATGGACAATAATAACTTTTTCCATTGTGGCTTAATACAATTTAGCATGAAAGTTGTAGAGGTTTGGCAGCTAAACGAATTTCTCTTGAGGCTCTTTCAAACATATTTAATGCTAATCTACAATTTTCACCATATTGTAGGGATTGTGACAATTGGAGAGGAAAAGAAAATTTGTACTGCCTCTGAGAATTTCCTGAGGATGTGTGAATCTACTGAGGTGAGTATTTTTGCACTATACTTGTGTCAAAATTTGAGCATGCACTTTGATATTTAAAAATGTATTATAGTTAAATATATTTTGATTTTTTTATATCAGAGATTATTGTGCTTGTTTGTTTTATGCAGAATACTAGAGTATAAAGCTATTTTATATATTTAAATAAAATTATTATAAATGCTTGAGGCATTCTAGTAACTCATCTTAATGAAGGTAGACAATTATAAAGATATATCATAACTATATTGTTATAAAATTACTAAAATCCATCATTTTAAATGACATCTCATTGTTCTAATGACATTATAGTAAAATGGTTCAGTGGTACTGATTTAAGTGATGTGAAAGTTGAAGGGCATTTTAATGCTACTGTTGACGAAACACACAACTTGGCAAGAACTCATGCTTGTTGTTAATGACAATACTGATTGTTTTATAATAATAGTGGCAGTCACAATCTCTCTTCTGTATGTAACTGACTCACTTTGATTTGTGTGTGTGTGTGTGTGTGTGTGTGTGTGTGTGTGTGTGTGTGTGTTATTCCATTTTGTTCTGTCTTCTGTAGCTGAATATGACCTTCCACTTGTTCATTGTGGCACTTGCTGGAGCTGGAGCAGCCGTTATTGCTATGGTAAGTCCTTCACAGCTCAATGGTTTGCTGAACAGTTTGAGATACAATGCTACTTGCTTGAATGCATAATTTGTTTCTCATACATTCTCTATATAAGATGTTATTGTCAGTATAGTAAGAGAGGGATCTGGGAATATGGAACAGTTGCTAAGAGCACTAGTTGCTCTTCCAGAGGAACTGGGTTCAGTTCCCCACAAATACAATGCAGCTTATAGCAGAGGATCTGATACCTTACTCCAACCTCCATGCAGCAGTTATCCATATGGAACACATACATACAGACAAATCACTCATACATAGAAATAAAAATAAATCTGATTTTTAAATAGATAGAACAGTTTTTAAAATATGTTCATTGATTTATTTGGGGATAGGTAGTTGGTATACCACAGTATATATATGAAGGTAAGAAGACAATTTAGGGCGATGTCATGTCTTTTTGTCCCATGTGAGTCACAGGATTTGAACTTGAGTCATCAGGCTGCAGAGTTTTTGTTTGTTTGTTTATTTTCTGACCTATCTCGCTGGCCATATAAAATTTTATGTTGAATAGAAATAATGTACAAGATTGTGTTAAAATGTGAAATATTCTTTTGAGGTTAATTCTTTCTGGTCAGTATTATTCTAACATTTGGAGCTACCATAAATTTCATTGCAAATTATATAATCAAAATTATACATAAATTCAAGCATTTGGAAGCTTTTTTTAAATTGGATATTTTCTTTATTTACATTTCAAATGTTATCCTCTTTCCCGCTTTCCCTCCCTCCAGGAAACACCCTATCATATCCTCCCTCTCCCTGCTTCTATGAGGGTGTAAAACTACCACCCATCCTACCACTCCCACTCCCTGCCCTTGATTGCCCTACACTGGGGCATCTATCAAGCCTTCACAGGACCAAGGACCTCTCCTCCCACTGATGCATGACAAGGCCATCCTTTGCTACATATGAAGCTAGAGCCATGTGTACTCCTTTGTTGATTTCTTAGTCCCTTGGATTTCTGGGGGGTCTAGTTGGTTGATATTGTTGTTCTTCCTATGGGGTTGCAAACCCCTTCAACTCCTTCACTCCCTAACCCATACACACTGACAATGCTTAAGCTTCCATAATGTAAGAGCATAGCAGGCAAGAAGAGAATCCATAGCACTTTCTCTTAAGGGACTCTTAGCTTCTAGTAAACAAAATGTAAACTTTCAAAGGAAATAGTATGCTCTAAAAAATGAACAAAGCAGATTTTATTTCTTCCTACATTTTGGTGTTACAGAAATTAGAAGCAGGAGCAGTTGGTATAGCTCAGTTGTAGAATGCTTGACTTGCCTGCATAAGGTCTTGAATGGGTCACCAAGATTACAATTAATTAGTTAATATGTTGCTATGAAACAAAATAAATTCATTACTATATTCACTATTTAGAATAGTTTTTTATTATGTATATATATATATTATGTATGTACTCTTCTAGTATTAGTTGGTCTTGTGCCTTGTGATGTTTCATTTTTATTAATGTTTTTTATTGAAGTAGAATTACATTACTTCCTCCTAGCCTTTCTTCCCTCCAGCCCCTTCCAGTTGCCTTTCTCCAAAGGCCTCCCATGTCCCCTGTCTAGTTACTTTTCTATTAAAATGACAAAACAGCATGACTAAAGTAACTTATTAAAGAAAGCATTTAATTTGGGAGCTCATCTTTCCAGGACGTTAAAGTCCACGACTGCTCTATTTAGCAGTGTGGCAGCAAGCAGGCAGGCAGATAGGCAGCTAGGCAGACAGGCATGGCATTAGAGCAGTAGCTAAGACCTTACATCTGATCCGTAGGCAGAGGAGGGGGAGGGAGAGTGAGAGGGAGAAGGAGAAGGAGAGGGAACAGAGGGAGACAGAGAGAAAGGAAGAGGTTGAAGGAGAGAGACAGAGGAGGAGAGGGAAAAGGAGAGAGAGAGGGAGAAAGAGAGAGAGAGAAAGAAAGAGGGAGGGAGAGGAGAGAGAAAGAGAGGGAGAGAAAGAAAGAAAGAGAGAGATTGAGATTTCAAATGGTAGGGGTTTTTGAACTCTCCATGCTCATTTCTAGTAACACCTCCTTGAACAGGGCCAAACCTCCTGATCCTTCCTAAAGAATTTCCTCTGCTACAGATCAGCCATTCAAACATATTAACCTATTGGGGCCTTTCTCATTCAAACCACTCCCTCCACTCCCAAATTGATAGACTATTTTTCTTTGATGATATTCTTGATTATTAAGTTACTTAGTATTTTATTTTCTAAATGAATAAAAACATTTCCTATATTTTTAATGTCCAAGAAAGTACAACTTAATAAGTTAATGAACTTATCCATTAAATTTTATAATGCTGAAACCTCTCATTTTGCATTTTTGAAGATAGGACCTGTGAACTTGTGAATGCTAGGCAAACGGGGAGGGTCTAAATAAAGTGCTCAAGCTGACATTAACTTTTATCCAGGTTGGCATTAAATCTATGATCTCCCCTATAGCTTATTGAATAGTTACAACTACAAGTCTACACTACCAGACTTAGGTTATGTGATTTAGTTACCTGCTTATTGTGAATACATATTAATATAAAAGAGCCATCTGATAAAATATGTTCTATATTTTAGTTCCCAGTATCATAAAAAAGCAATTGGAAATAAATTATGAAAACAATTATCTTGATAATTAAATATACAACTTTGTTTTAGAATTTATGAGAACACACTTCTCACCACAATATAAATTCAAAACACAAGCTGCATAAGAGAAAAATTCTGCTTACGAATTCGGCTTATGTATTATGTAGTCTTAGCATTTGGGTAAATGATGGTAGCATTTACCCAATGATGATAGGAAACATTAAAGAACATTTATATTCAGTCTTGGATTAGTGGGGAATCCATGTTAGCTTTACTGCTCTTCTCATACAAATATTGTTTCCCTTTAAAATATTAACCTTTGCTGTATATAGACATGGTTTTTAGTAGTTATTTTGTCACAGTGACAATATACTGAGAGTAAACAGACTTCCAGAATAAATTATTTGTCTCTGTCAGGTCCACTACCTGATGGTTCTGTCTGCCAACTGGGCCTATGTGAAAGATGCCTGCCGCATGCAGAAGTACGAAGACATCAAGTCAAAGGAGGAGCAAGAGCTTCATGACATTCATTCCACCCGCTCCAAAGAGCGGCTCAACGCATACACATAAACATATATCTCTGTTCCTTGCCACTCAAATGCATTGGTGTTTAATTAAGGGCCATCCAACCATCCAACCTATGAAAAGCAAAATGAGAGTGCTTCTCATCAAAGATGCGTAGGGTGACTAATGAATCACCTGAGTAAAACTCTTTGCTGTTTAGCATTCAATTTCCTAATTTGTTAAATTGGAACAACCAAATCTCTTCTACAAGCTCCTATTCAGTCTTTTTTTTTTAACCTTTCAAACTGATTTAGTTATTCTGTATGATCAAAGATATTAGCATTGTCAAATGCAAATCCTTGTTTGACTTTTAATCACCTCCCACATATCACACATACCACTTTTTGCATTGTTTCTTATGTTTTAAAAGAGAAAATAGCTTTTTATACTTTTTAGTTTTGATTTCAGTAACTAGTTTAACTACAGGTAACCTTCAAAGGGACCATTGTACATTATGAACAAGACACAGAGATGGCATCACGATGACTCTTCTTGATATGGAAATGTAGTCTGGAGATCAGTGGCCACATGGCTATGGGCCCTGGTTAATGTTTTCATCAATCTAAGGTGCAATTTCTAAATTTCTAAGGGTAGGTTTAAAAAAAAAGTGCTTCTTATCTTTGTTAACATTATATATTTTTTTTTCTCGATGTACTTAAGAGGTATTTCTCTGATTACTCATGTTTATGTTGTGAGCATGTAGAAACAGTAATGCTAATGCATGGCCAGTTGCCTTTCTAAGATTGTGACACCAGGCTTACCTTTTAAAGTTTAGTATAGAAACAATTATCATGGAAATAACTACTGTGAACTGTTGGAGAGTGATCATTTTGTGATTTATGCAGTGGCTGGATTGGATCTTTTAATATGCTAATGTGGAAAATTAATTACCTTTATGAAGGTGGCATCTTAAACATAAGCACACTAAACCCTCAAGACTTGTTTTACCCACTTAAAACTTTTAACGGATTGCACCTCTGTAAGCGATTTCTTAAAATGTGTATGATATATTTGAAAAGACTTCCATTAATATAATAGCTTTGCTTGCAGCCTTCCAATCTATGTTGGTTTACCTGTAGTGTTTTCTAAAGGGTGGTCAGAGGCCACTAGAGAATGTATTGTTTGGGAGTGTAGTGACATATTTTGTGTTTTTATTTCAAGTAAGTCATTTTAACCAAATGTTCATTCATATTCATTTATAAGAAGTACCTATATCAGACAAATTTTAAAAGAAAAACAATCAGTATTAATGGACCAAATTTCATGTTTGTTTTAACCTTGACTCTCTTTTGATTATTTCTAATGCTACAAGAATGCTGTGAAGTGTCATTTAAAATAATGATGTAGCCTGACAAGAAATTTTGTCAGTGTATAAACCTAGGTAGTATTGTGCACTGATTTGACCATTGTGAAATCCTCCTTCAGTGTAAGTGCATTCCCAATAAAATTTATTGAGTGAAACAATCTTTGTACAACTACTAGTCATGCATCATCAGTAATTTTACAAGTTCTTGTAGTAGGTAGGGGGTATTACTAGCATTATCTGTGGCATGATTATGCATTCTGTAATATTAATTTGGGGGTCCTTTTGCTTTTTTAATACTTAGATTATCTTAATGGTTCAATGTTTTTCTGATATATGCAGTATTAAAGATATTGAGCAAAAGTATTAATGGGCTTCTTTAAATTCTATATGATAGTGTTTCAGTTCTGTGTCTACAGTGTGTGATGATTTTTAAAACAGTCTTTTAAATTTATGTAATGATGTTGACATTTTGGCTTTCATTTCTGGTTTTAGAGTTTGTATTTTCATGGAGTGCTTTGTAGCAGGCATTACAAATAATCTGTTTTGTACATAAATGTGCCAACAGCTTGATGGTGGCGTTTTTGAAATGTAGAAGAAAGTGCTTGCAAAATGTAATAAATACACTTGTGTACTTTGTGTACTTATCATTCGTTTCTGCAGTGGTTTTTGTTTGTCTCGTTCATCCCTCTTCTTGTGTGTGTAGTCTTTCAATGCAGTTGGATTCCACCTGGGGAAGATTCTTACTTCAGTTGAGGGGATCTGGCCTTCCACATTTAGGAAAAAATTTGTGTGTGAACATCCAATGGGAAGAACTGTCCGTTTATGGAGTCCTTGGGGGTTCAAAATGTTTGTTCAGCTTCTTTTTTTATGTTTTCTTCCCTGATTTCTATTTTTGTGCTTTCTTTAGGGTTTATGAAACTTAGAGAAAAACAAAAAGACTAACGAAATTTAAAAAAACAATAACTAATATCTTGGTTTGATTCTAAAAATCAAGGTGAAGCAATGAAATGGAAAAGTTTCTAGAATTTTTGTTTTAGATTAAAATTATTCTTTTCTTATAGATAAAGTGACAGAGAAATGATTGCATTAGAGTTACCAATTAACTTTTATAAGGCGTAGGAAATTATGATCTTTTACTCATACATTGCTGCACTTTGCAACATGAAACTTTCTTGAACTTCCATTAACATGTGCAATATTGAAAGTATATCTGTATGAGTATCTTAATTATACTTAAAATAACTTTTAAGACTACAAAAGTCATTCCTCCATGAATTCTATTAAATGTACTTAGAATTTTATATTTTCCAGGGTATATTAATTTTAGTATAGCAATATGATAAACTGTTTTAACAAATATCAACATGAACAGAACTTTCATAATATACTATTCCTACTTTATTCCTTGGGAATTCTGTTCTAAGATTTCCAATGGATATTTGAAACTGTAGAGTACTAAGCTATATACACATTGTAATTCATATGTACATATCTATCATGGTGTTATGTACAGTAAAAAATTAGGAAAAATAAAATTATAAAAGACAGCCAAAGCAATATATGAATTAAAATATAATTTCTCTATTTTGCTTCATATCTCTGGCTCTGGTCCCCTCTCCTTCTCTATCAACTGCCATATCATTAGTAGTATATGCACTGTTGATTCTGTGGACAAATGGGTAATATTTGCAAGGTAGATTCAGTAGACAAGTGTGTACTATATGTGCTGTGGATATATTGAACAAATGAGAAGTATGTACATTGTGGATCTACTGGACAAATAGGTAGTGTGTATATTGTGCATACACTGGACAGAAAGATGATATATACACTGTGGATACATTGGATGAATGGGTAGGATGTACACTTTAGATACACTGGACAAGCAGATGATGTATATACCATGGATATACTGGATCAACGGGTAGGATGTTCACTGTGAATACACTGAATAGGATATATATTGTAGATGCACTGGACAAATAGGGGATGTATATACTATGGATACACTGGACAAATGGGTGATTCAGAGTAGAATACAGATCATCACACTACTTACAACAAAATTCATGAGTTTTTTATTAAAAAAGCTACAAAACATATCTTTAAATGACATCAACATATAGTTAATTTTAATCCTAAGGAAATTACTAATTTTAATAATAAAATATGTTAGGCCATCTTTACATTAGATTTATAATGTGCCTTTATATAAATATTAGAAAACAATTTCTGAAAAAGCAAGTGTTTATTTTTGTCTTAACAAACAAATTTAAAGTACATTTATTTTAAACAAATATATAGCTTAAAATTACATTAATGAAATTTGAATTATACTATTGTATTATAGAAAAATACTTTAACATATTTTAAACACTATTCAGATAATATAACATTTTAAATTACTGGAAGAAAATCTATGCATAAAATTCTACTAGTTCAAATAAAAACAGCACTACCAGCATATATTACTAATTTCTTATCATGAAAATAAATTTTAGATTTTTTTATCACTGTTCAAGAATTTTGTTATTCTTTAAAACTAAAAAATAATTTTAAGAGGAAAATAATAAATTATCAATAAATAAATATTCTGACTGAAACATCTTGACATATGCATTGATGACCTGTGAGATTTTTCGTGATATATGGAAGTATCACAGAAAATAAAATGAAATAGAAAATGAAGGCATCAAATGATCTGAACTATTATCAAAGGATCAAGGAAGAGACCACAGTGTAGGGCAGAAAGTTTTTTGTGAAAGTCACTTAGGACGCTCCATAAACATTATGTTCA
>JADRCD010225791.1:30297-43116 GCA_019843815.1 Montemys delectorum
TTTTTTTTTTTTTTTTTTTTTTTTTTTTTTTTTTTTTTTAGTTGAGACATAGTCTGCATAGTACAGGCCAGCTTGTTACTATGCCTCCCAGACCAGCTTTGAACTCATGGTACTCTGGTATGTCTCTGTTGTCCTGGGATTGTAAGCATGATGTTATCATTTTTAAATGCCTTGATTTGCTCTGTTTTGATAAGACTAAGTGTGTCTGCTGCATTTTGCTGGAAAAAATATATACAAGTGACCTGAAGAGCATAATTATTTTAACTAATTTGCTAGTTGGTGAATCTATGAATATACCCAAGAACACACATGAAGTATTTTCATGCTTTCTATTTAATAAGCATGAATTATTTCCTGTTTGGTCTTCTTAAAAAATTAAACTTTCATATTTATTTTTAGAGAAATTTAACCATGTAAGTATATATACATGTGCTTTTCTACTTTTGCGTTTGCATATACATATATATGTATACATATATACATGCACACTCAGGCACACATGCACACACACACACAAACACACACACACACACACACACACACACACACACATACATATAATGACTCTGCCAAGAAGATATCATCCTAGCTTCTTAATGTATAAAGGAAATGATTTCTTAAGACAATAAATATATGTTAAAATTACCTGTGTCATTCAAGGACTGAAAAGAAAGCTTTAACTGTCAACTAGATTGTCAGCCAAAGCCATCCAAATAGGATTTCTGATGCTTTTCTCCCATTTAGAGTTCTCCCTCTAGTGACCCAGCAAACACAGCTCAGACTTACTTGCCATTGCAGTTATAATCAACATCTACTTTTTTATAGATACACCGTACAAAATGACTACTATATTTATTATCATCCTTTAAAGTTTTATTTTTAATATGATGATACCAAGCCTTTGAAATCAAATACAATAACATTTTGAAAGGAGAACAGAGTGTTCTCACTGCATGAATGAAGCTTAATAAGGCAGTAATTTTTGTGAAAGGCCTTTATGGCTGTAAAATAATTTTGCCTTCTAAGCCCCCTAGAATTTAAAGTAGATACAACTGATTTTAAAAACATATTTTTCACATAATATTGTGCTTCTTGTAAAGATTGGCAGTTGATTTTAAGAACTTTTTCCACTTAGATTTGTACTGTTCTTTCTTTCATACCCATGAATCACCAGGTAGCTTTCAGACACTTCTAAATAGGATTCTTTTCTCTTCATGTAAATGTAAGTTTTATGCTTAAAGTAAAAGAAAAGAGGTGTTTGCTGAGCCAAGCCAAGGGTTCTACTATTAATATGACCTTGACACATAGTACACAGAGGGTATAACTTATTTTCTCTTAAAGTTGTTTTGACCTTACTTTACCCTAGCTACTCAAATCTCTAAAACGTTTAATTTCTAACACTGCAAACCACGTATAAGCTAAATTTTAGGCACCTCTTTTTAACTTGCATCCATGTTTTGAGGTTATTTACTATACTGAAGCCAAAGAAATGCCTATTGCTCTCATACTCTTTGAGGTCTTGCCCATATAACCTACGTTCTTTTATTAAAGTGCTGACCTCCTTCCTCCTTCCTACATTATTACAGTCACATTAATTTAAATCTTCAGTTACTTTGAACTGTTATATTTTATTCACTGACATGGTAATATAGTAACCCTTATTTAACTCATCTTCCCTAAACTCGACATATGAAACTAAGAAAATATGGATAGAGAAAAGAATACCACTCAAGCTAATAATGTTAATGATTAAGCCCCAGAGCTGCCAATAAACCTACTTCATTTCTGTAAAACAAGAGATGACAATATATCACTATATGTGACCATATGCCAGATGTTTTAGATTTTATGTGTTATGGGGTCTCTGTTATAGCCACTGAACTCTCTCTCTTGTCATTGCACTAAAGGAAGCATAAAACTAATATTATTCTCTACAAGTATGGAAGGAACTTATTGAAGGATCCTTGAAATATCAAAATTCACTTATATTAAAGTTTCTTAAATAAAATTGTGCCATGGTATAATCTTTGTATATCCTTTTATAGACTTTAAATAATACTAACATTACAAATAATAATATAGTGTACATACTTTTTTAATAGTTGTTATACTAAGGTTTAGGGAAGGCTGACAAGTAAATAGAGTGCACATGTTCATTATAGACAAAATTGCTTTTTCCAAGTGATTTAAAAGATAAAATATAACTTTAAGGTGAGAAATGCTATAGACAATGCTTGACCATGTAAGGTCTTTAAGGGATGTAGTAGAGTGGGGATGGGATAGGAAATTTCAATGAGTTTTACAGAGAAGACAGGCTATACAGTGCAGTACAGAGTAACTCACATCAGGGCCTGTCTGTCCTTACCATCAATCTCTTCTCTATTCCACAAGCAAAGCTATCCTTTATAAAGTAGGTGAAATAATGTGACTTCTCTTCCACCTTCTGAGGCAGGTATGTCCAGCCTGTAGTCTTCAGGCAGCATGTATCTCGAGATATCTGTGAACATGACTCAGTACATTTGTTGATGACATTATGTCTCACTGGCAAATGGTGAGCTGTCCTTATTTTACCATATACCGTCATGCTCAGAAGTAAAAGACAAAGGTCTCATATTTTTTTCTCTGTCAGCTTCTCTTTCTAAACATATACCAGATATTATGCATCCTTCTTAATATTCTTTGTATACACAAAAAAATTCAATTTCCTAGGACTCTTCCTTGTGAAATACCCACCAATGTACTGAAACAGCGAGCCAGCAAGTCTCTGAATAGACTTCATTATGAGGCTTTCATTTATCTCCCTTACTTAGCTGTTGCTCAAAATACTTGGGAAAAAATTCTATGGCAGTTACCCACTCTTATACAGCAGCATCTACTCGCCTAGAACTCTGAAAAATGTAGTTAAGCTATGAGACCACTCCCACCTCCCAAAGTGAATTGGTTCTTCTGTTTAGTAACCTATACAGAGCTCAAGCTTCCTCCTTAACATATTCTCTTGTGAACCACAGTAATTTGCTCAACTAAATACAGATTTATATTTCATTCCATATTCCCTGTCTTATTGAAGGGTGTTAAACATACATTAGTTATATATATTATGAACATTTTACTCTTTATTTTTTCAACACAGGTAGGAGGAATGTTTCTTTTTTACCATCTGTCACTATTCTCTATTACAATCCATCTTCATGTTTTCAATCCACATTGACAAGCATCAGTTTTCAGTAACCTAAATTTCTGTAAAAGCCTATTTAGTTTCTCTCTGCATCTATGTAACTATTCCGGGTGGTTCTGTAGGTGAATAGCTCCCCAGTGGCTTTCCTATGTCTCTGGAGGAATATAAACTTTGATTATTGTGCTCATAAAGCACTGTTTGACTCTGTCCCTTAGGAAGTTTCACTGTTGTAACCAACTATTAGAACTGTAGACATGCAAAGATTTTTAATTCATCAAATTCATCATTTTTTGCACCTACTTGACTTTAAGCTATATCTTGTCCAACTAGAATATTCCTCTCCTTTTCTTTAACGTATTTGTAGACAGCCTTCTATATTCTTAACATCTTTATTAATTAGTATCATTATATATCTCTATATATGTACATAGGTGTGTTTTTGTGTGTGTTTTTCTGTGTATGCATGCCTATGTGACCTCTCACTCATAGTTCAACATGTTTTGCCTTGGAGGAAGTATTGGTTTGATTAAATTTTTATTTTAGAACACTGTAAACAAACTTTGTTATAATTTCCATAAATATTCAGGAATGGTATATCTGCCTTATTTGAGTAAAGTGTAAGTCTGGAATGGCCACTATTTTATTCATAACCCTACTCTCAATAATATCTATATGGTTGAGTGATACATTTTTCTTGAATATTTGTAGAAAAAAATGAATTCACTAAGATTATAATAGTTATATAAATATTCATATACAGAAATCTGAAAGGTAAGTAATATTTGTTTATTTAACTGGGCTTTGAAAAATGGAAGATAAAATAAAATGCTTGTTTCTGATATGGTCAATTTACATGGGTAGTACAAAGTATATTAACCAACATTCTGTCATTTACTTATACTTTATTTAATAAGTAATTTTATTTTTAGGTACAGCAGCAATGAAAAAAGGTGGATTGTACTTTATATTGTAGCTTTTATAAGAATGCCACTTATGTTCTTCTGATTTGATATAATGATTATCATAATGTGAAAACTATAGCTTAATTAAAAGAAGTTTGTCTAAAAATTTAGAAGAGATACAGTATTAATCGTTTTAAAAGTTTTAAATAAAAACAACATATACATATTTATTTATTGGTTCAAATTTCAATATGGTTCTTCAGATTAAAAAATATGACAAAATCTGGGGCTCTTGGAGAGGATCCAGGTTCAATTCCCAGCACCCACATAACAGTTTGCAACTGAGTGTAACTCCAGTTCCAAGAGAACCCAATGCCCTCTTTTAGCCTCTGCAGGTACTGGGCACAAAAGTAGTACACAGACACACATATGGTCTTCAACTCAATGTTGAAATACAGGAGTAAGAACTTACCATAAACTTATGCCTTCACAGTAAATTCATTGATTCAAATTCTCAGCCTTGTAAATAGATTGCTCAAGAAAGCAAGTTTGTTGTTCATAACTACAGAGGTATTTGGATATGTCAGTGGTTTGGTAAAATTTTATCTTATCAAATGGTAATATGTCAGAAGAAAGTGACTCAACATTTTATGAAAATAAAATCTATTACACATTTTGCTTTTAATATGTCAATAATTTTCTTTCTAAAAATAGAGGGTGATATCTATCAAAATGCATTTCATTTTGGTGTTTTTTAATTAGGGGATCATTTTAAAGTTTCTAGGATTGATGATAGCATTTCATTATCATTTTAATGAAAATTTTGGTGAACAGGTTCTGGTGTAGGTCAATCTTTATTGTCTTTACATAGTCCATGATGAACTGTAAAATGACAATGTAAACAGGCTATACATTCTAATTTATAAAAGATGAGAATTTAGACTAGTATATTTTAGCAACATATGGGGCGTACAATCACATTCGAAGAACAACAATATCAACACACCAGACCCCACCAGAGCTTCCAAGGACTAAACCATCAAACAAAGAGGACACATGGAGGGACCTCCAGCTGCATATGTAGCAGAGGATGGTCTTGTTGTGTATCAATGGGAGGAGAGGCACTTGGCCCTGTGAAGACTCAATACCCCAGTGTAGGGGAATGCTATGGCAGGGAGGCAGGAGTGGGTGAGTGGGTGGGGGAACACTCTCATAGAAACAGGGGGAGGAGGATGGGTTATTGGGTTTCTCGGGGGAAATGGGAAAGGTACATTTGAGATATTAATAATGTATCCAATGAATAGAGAAAGAAAAAAATCTATATTAGGAAGACAAAGAGATGTTTCCATGGTTAAGTGCACTGAGTGTTCTTCAGGAGGATCCATGGATCCATGTTCAGTTTTTTGTACTCCTATGGTGGCTCACAACAATCTCTAACTATAGTCTGAGTGATTTAGCACCTTCTTATGGACTCAATGGCACTGCATGTACATGGCATACAGACATATAGTTAAAATACACATGCACATAAAATAAAATAGAATGAAAGAACATATATTATTTATCTACATTTGAAATATTTTATATCTAGTACCACTTAAGTATTTGCTACATAGTAACTATTATATATCCATGTGGACAAATGAGTAAGTTTCTATCCCTTTTGTATATGTACATTAGTACCAAAACCAGACTATGAATTAGGCAGGAAGTGATGATATCTTGTGACCACTTCAATTAAAATAGACAGAACACAAATTGGCCAGATATTGGATATTTAGGTAGAGTCAGGGTTTCCAAAAAGAATGCAAAGAGTCTTATAGAAATGGACAAGTGGCAGAGCTTACTTCATATTCATTCTAATGAGGGACAGTGAATGAGCAATGCATGAAACCTCCTTTTAAGGAATTTTGCTGAATTTCATTCGTCTGAAGTTAACAACTTCAATAAGAATATACAAACTTAAAACTACAGCTGTTGCCAGGGCAATGTAGACATAAATTTCTCACCAACTCATCCTTTAGATTACCATTCTCCTTGTAGCACTCCTATTGACAAAAAGTGCAAAGAATACCTCGATAAAAGCAAGTATGATTTTTTTTTTCATGTGAGAAAGGAGAGAGGTTTCTAACTGAGAGACAACAAACTAACAAAGATACACCATCAACTATCTGTGCTTTGATCAGAAAAGATAGACTAACTCAACAACTATAGAATAAACTAGTTAAAATTTTAAATTAGTAAAAAAATGGGGATATGCTAAAAGTATCTTTATTGATGGTTAAGCATTTGGGATCTTGAAATACAAGTGATCTCTGGGATTGTCTTTCAACAGCCACTGATATATGCCATATTTTGCTACCAGAATACCAGAAAAGAATATATGGGACATCTCACTAGGACTGGATAGATTTTGTTTAAATTTTACATTTTTGCAATTATTTCTGACATGAGGTATGAATATTTTCCTGTTGTTTATATTGGAGCAATATTTTATGGCATCCATTTCCCTATTGTAGAACATTTGGATTTTCGATTTTTTCCTCAGCTTTGGCAGCTTTGGCCTCTTTCTCTTCTTCCTCTTCAGGTAACTTCTCAACATTTTGGTTTTGCTCTTTAAATTCTGTTCCAGTAATTTTCTCTTCTTTTTTGAGTGGCTTCTCAATATTATCTTTTCTTTTTCTAGATAAAGCTGCAGCATTCCTCCTTCTTTGCTCATATCTTTTATTGTCTAAACACAAAAGACCAAGTAAAAGGAAGACACATGAACTAAAAATAACAATCCAAATAATAAATACGATCAAAACCACCTGGAACGATAGTGTCTTGGGAGGGGGCCCACTATCAATACTGCCTCCAAAGCCCTTGTGGAGGCAGCTGGGTGGGGCCCAATGTTCATTGCAGTGACAGTGATGTTTATTGTTGCATGTACCTCTCTTATTGCAGGATGTAGGCATACAAGATTTTTCCCACTGTGGCATAAAGATACATTTCCTTTCTAAGCAAAAAAATTCTGAACCACATTCTGTACCGTCCTTTACCTCACCAATATCAGGTGCACTCATCCCAAAATGGTAGTCAGTACTCCAGCAGCTGTGTCCATTGATGTGAGTTGAATGTACAGTAGAATGGTGGTGCAAATGAGGAACTTCTGTTACATTTTCACATTGTACTCGACCACACAGAGCATCTTCCTCATTACATCTCAGATACATAGTATTTTTCATACCACAGTGACCAAAGCGATCTCCTCTGGTGTTCATTGCTATGTAGCAACTCTTATTTGCATTCTTGGCTCCTTCACCAAAAAGTTTTCTGCACTGTTCATCACGGCTATTACATCGCTTTTGAAAGCAAACACTCCTGCCCTGACAGTAGATCCCATCCTCCACATACACATCTTCTGGGCATGCACTAGAGGTTCCATTGCACCACTCTGGGAGATCACATAGATTTTCACTTTCCCTACACACTGTGCCTGATGGCATAAACTTGCAGTTTTGGCAACATAGCCCTCTAGCACACGTTGCCCCAGATGCCAGAGTGCAGTTTTCTAAACAACATACATCCTGGGCACACAATTTTAAGGAACCACAATCACATTCCTCTTCATCTTCAATCACTCCATTCCCGCAGCGTTTCTTCATAATAAGAGTCTCTAGATTTGGGAGATTGTGTAAACAAGTCTTTCTAGAAGTAGTCTCTAAGAATTGTTCATAACTACAATTGCTGAATGCATCAGAGGGTGCCAGCTTTTTGTTCATTATGCATATGCTTCTCTTACATGTACAATATTTCCCTTCATCATTCATCATCCCCAACACATGACCAATCTCATGTGCCATATATGTCCTAAATGAAGCCAGGCTATCATCCATAATGCACTCTAAACCACAATTCAAATCAATATTGCACACTCCTGAAAAATATGACACAGTAAGATCATTAACACAAAAGTCCTGTTTCACAATAATCTGAGCAGAATCATGAACAACTCGTTTATTGAAGCTGGATTGCTTCCATTTGCAGAAGTTTTCCATCATGTGGCGTGTGGTAGTTACTGTATAGGGGTTTCCTGCATTCCAAATTTCAATTGCAGTTAGAACCACATCAAGATTAATTGAGCGATAAATATCATCTACTAAGTTGACTCCCATGACTACATCCATCACCACAATTGATGAATTACTGTTCCTGAAATTGAATCTTCCATGATCTACCACAATTGCTAGTTCAAGAAACAATTGGTGGGCCCACCATCCTGCATAAGATCTTTGCATCAGAGTGGAATTGTCATTCTCTTGAAATTTCAGTTGTTCTGCTACATCTTCTTTTGTTAGTCTACACCCTATGGGTGTATACTCTGTGTCCTTCCAATCTATCTTATATACTAGATGTTCAAATGTGGCAGAAATCACTTTGGGCTTGATCTCATAAGTAGTTCCATTTGTCTGCAGTATTCCTTGAATGTTTCCTAGACAAGTAGTAAGAGTAACCATGGATTTTGGATCTCCTTCCACATAACCATGGTAGTAGCAGTCATTCTGGATAAAAGGTTGCTCTTCAAGAAGAGCACCTTGGTCAGTGTAGGTGAACACAGTGAGAGATCTGGATACCAATTTCTTCTTGGCCTTCATGTGAACAATGTGTCTTTGACCCCCAAAGTGCAGACTATAAGAGATCCAGCCTGGATTATTCATACTTCTGTAAGTGTCTGTGAGTCTCAAGGGTATCACTACTTCAGGGGGGCTGTGGTATTGGGATCTCCCAATTGGTGGCCATCCAGAGAAGAACAGAGTTAATTCTAGACACAATGGCAATAGGGTAATTTTCACATATTCCAAGATCTCCAACACTGTCATTATGAAGTAAAGTGTGAAAGAGAATTATATAGGCAAGGAGTTGCTGCCAGTATGTCTCTTCTCCTCAAGTGCTTTTTAGGTAGTGGTCATATTTAATGGACTTTCTTCTGGAGGAGTCAATCCATCAGGGAGAAAACTAAAAGTAAAAACAAAAAAGATGCCAGAAAAGGATTTGAGAGTGGGCAGAGGTAGAGCAGAAAGAACACAAAATGGTTTAAAATGGATTAATTAGTAGCTCAAGGCATGACTTGAATTTAATAACTTAGGAAAGAAACTCAATAATACTTTCTTTGAATTTCAAATGACTTTTATATTAATTTGGAGAAATGTGTAAATTTTTATACATATTATTTTATCACATATTACTTTACCATATTTATTTTATGTGAAATTCTATGCAGTTCTAATTCAGTTATCTCTGTGTAATCCTATGCAACATTAAAGTACTACTACTAACTCCTTATTATTCATGGCAATTGGTAAGTTCAGTGATACAGACACATAGGCACATAAAAACTGTACAACGGTAGTCTGGAGTAGTTTAGGTTAATAGACATATGTTACTCAAAGGTTTTTATATCTAGTGTTACTGTTTTTCTTTAAGCTTCCAAACATATTAAATAAAAAAAAAAAACCAAAACCTCAAACTAGCTAGTAATAGAACAGTTGGAGATGGGAGACTATGGAGAAAACAGTATGTGCAGAAATTAAAAGGAAGTCAATGAACCTCAAGAAGAGGATAGAAATTTTAACAAATATAATGTTGTTGTTTGGGACAACAATGTTTATATGAATGTCCCTGAATCATTTAGAGTTATAGGCTGTAAGCTGTAACTAGCATTCAGAGAAATTTATCTCACAAAAAAGTTAAACACACAGAAAGAAGAGCACACACACACACACACACACACACACACACACACACACACATGTTGAATATTAAAATAACAAAACTTAAACACTACAAATGTTAAATTGATAATTATGTTACAAACATAATTACAGGAAACTTTGTTTTCAAATAAAACAGGCTTGAAATTGTATTATATGCATACATGTGCTGGTTAATTGGGAAATATGTACATGCTACAGACCTGAACAACTTAGCCCTATGGAACATATACTTAGGTCTAGCATTTAAGACAAAAATACATTTTAAGAACCTACAAAGTTGTATTGTTTTATGTATGGTTCCTATGGATTTTTTCCCTTTCTGTAAACTATTGAATGTCTCTACATGCTCCAGCTGATTACTAAAGAGGGAATTTATTGAGAAATGAAGCTAAAGACTCCAAAGTTGGTTATAGTGATAATCTGCTACGAAAGTATCATCACACCAAAGCAAAAATATACCATCATAGTAAAACATAAAATAAACATTGCCAATATTCAATATCTTTCTTACTTCAGTATACAGGCTTAGACTCATTTCTCTTCAATTTTTCTTTTATCCTATGTGCTTTTTTTGGTCTTCTTTAAGTAATTACATTGCCATCACCTATGGAATATTTTTTTGTGAGAAGCAGAAAGATCACTTCTCCAGACACGTGCTTTTGGAGAACTTCTTAGTCTTATGTCATTGTACAAAAAAAATATTACAACAAGCAGAAGAGAAGGTTTTCATTCTCAGAATTTCAATATGCAATACATATAACCAGGTATTTGGCTATGATATGCTTTGATGGCCAAAGCCAATTCTAGTTGCAACTTTGAAACATTATTACTAACTTTTCCTCCCTAGTCTTACAACCAAATCTAAACAGTTTTCACCAGGAATTAGATTGCCAAAATTCTTAATAATATCCTCACTGCTCATGATAAGCTCATGAACACCCAACAAAATATAAAATTTTTACACCTTTATAATTAATCTTAAACTGTATTTACCATCAGTTTAAGATCATGACCACTCTCTCCCTATCTATTCAATACAGAATTTGAAGTTCTAGCTACAACATTAAACAACTAAAGGAGGTCAAAGGGATAAAAATTAGAAAGGAAGAAGTCAAAATATCATCATTTGTAGATGATATGAAACTTGAGTGACCCCAAAAATTTCACCACATACCTATGGTCACTTGACCTTTGACAAAGGAGCTAAAATCATACAGTGGAAAAAAGCCACCATTTTCAACATATGATGCTCGTTCAACTGGAGGTCAGCATGTAGAAGAATGCAAATCGAACCATTCTTATCTCCTTTTACAAAGCTCAAACCCAAGTGGGTCAAGGACCTCCACATAAACCCAGATACACTGAAAATAATAAAAGAGAAAGTGGGGCAGAGGGAAAAATTTTCTGAAGAGAGTACCAATGGCTTATACTCTAAGATCAAGAATGGACAAATAGGACTTAATAAAATTGCAAAGCTTCTGAAAGGCAAAGGACACTGCCAATAGGACAAAATGACAACCAACAGACTGGGAAAAGATCTTTACCAAGCCTACATTCAATAGAGGGCTAATATCCAATATATACACAGAACTCAAGAAATTAGACTCCAGAAAATCAAATAACCCTATTAAAATGGGGTGCAGAGCTAAAAAAATAATTTTCAACTGAGGAATACTGAATGACTGAGAAGCACCTAAAGAAATGTTCAGCATACTTAGTCATCAGGGAAATGAGATTCCACCTCATACCAATCAGAATGGCTAAGAATAAAAACTCAGGTGACAGCAGATGCTGGCAAGGATGTGGAGAAAGAGGAACACTCCTCCATTGTTGGTGGAACTGCAAGCTGGTACAACCACTCTGGAAATCAATTTGGTGGTTCCTCAGAAAACTGGACATAGTACTACCTGAGGACCCAGCTATACCACTCCTGGTCACACACCCCAAAGATTCTCCAACATATAACAAGGACATGTGCTCCACCATGTTCATAGCAGCCTTATTTATAAAAGTCAGAAGCTGGAAAGAATCCAGATGTCCTTCAACAGAGGAAAGGATACAGAAAATGTGGTACATTTACACAATGGAGTAAAGCCTTGATGTCCCAATGTAGGGGAATGCCAGGGCAGAGAGGCAGAAGTGGGTGGGTGGGTGGGGGAACACCCTCTAGAAGTAGGGGGAGGTGGTAAGGGACAGGTAATTTCAGGGGGAGGGAATGAGAAAGGGGATAACATTTGAAATGCAAATAAAGAAAATATCCAATTTAAAACAGACCATGATCTGCAGAGTATTAGCACATTTGAGTATCTAATTTATATATTAAAAATATCAATGTTCATTCCTAATTGAAAATTATACTTCAGATTTACAAAGGACTCAAATGTTTTCTTAAGCTTCAAGCTTCTGTCATTGTACCTCTCACCTTTCCAACCTGGCTAAGATTGCCACAAGTTTATTCAACTTTGTCAAACTTTGTCAAAATCCTAAACTCAGTCTAGAATAATATCTTTTCACTTTTTATATGCTAGCAATACTGTTGGGGTGGGAAGGAAATCACAGTCTACTTAATTAGTGGAATATTTACATAAAACAAAGACAAAATTAGGACAAAGTAGCCCTACACTTCACTGCATGAAATCCTGATTGGGTATTCAGTTCAAACACCCCTTTACCATTAATGATCTGAGCTCTATAGTCTAAATTGTTTCTTACCTTTCTGGTTTTCTCAATTTAATTGTCAAAGGTAATTGAATGTTAGTGGTTCCCACGGCTCATATATTTTAATGCTTAGTCACCAGGGCATTGGTGTCTTTGATAGGGTTAAAATGATTAGCAGGTCTAGTTCTCTCTCTCTTTCTCTCTGTCTCTCTCTATTTCTCTCTGTCTCCCTCTGTCTCCTCTCTCTCTGTGTCTCTCTGTGTCTCTCTGTGTGTCTCTGTCTCTGTCTCTGTCTCTGTCTCTGTCTCTCTCTCTCTCTCTCTCTCTC
>JADRCD010225791.1:43216-61143 GCA_019843815.1 Montemys delectorum
TCTCTGTCTCTGTCTCTGTCTCTCTCTCTCTCTCTCTCTCTCTCTCTCTCTCTCTCTCTCTCTCCCTCTCTCTCTCTCTCTCTCTCTTCCCCTCCACCTGTAGATCATATGTAGATCTCAGCTGCTACTCCATTGCCATGCTTGTTACAATTCTAATAATGGACTAAATGTATGAAATTGTAAGCAAGCACTCAATTAAATATCTTGGTCATGGTGTCTCCTCATAGCAGTAGGACAATGATTACATTGGTATGTGGAGTAGGGTCAGCAATAGAACAGTAACTACAACAGATAAAAGTCAACCTTATCTTTGTACATGTTGGATAAGTAAATTTCAAAAATGATAATTTGAATGGTACAAGCAATAGGCCTTCATTTAATACTTGGTTAAGAGAGAAAAGAATATTATTATGAGTCTTTACTTTGTGTTTGAAGAGAGGTAGGAGGAAACTGTTTCAGGTTGAAAATTGACCTGACGCTTGGAGTAAAAGATGTGCCTTGATTACTCAGGAAGGTATCAACACTTAATGGGAGACTCACTTCATTGGATGCATTTCACTCATGGGAAAAAACCCACAAAATCCCCAGAGAGAAACCAGTGAAGGCAACACATCTAGTTTGAGAGTCAAATACTAAAGTATGGAGTTACTTTGCATGCTTTTCAATAATGTATTTGGGGATTATTATGAAGTGTACATTTTATTCATTATTGAAGAATCATTTATTAATTTGGTACATCTGTGAATGAACTTATATAATACTCACCTTCCACAACCAAGTAATAGGACATTTAGCAACGAAAATGGTGCAGCCAGCATATGTTTTTACTTGTTATGTTGGCTTTTATAGTAGCTCTAGGGACTAAAGAGAATATAATAGTTTGGTAATTTTGTGTAAAGTCCCATCATAGTACAGATACTTCCAAGTAAATAGCCATATATGATATTTGATAAAATTTCCTTTCTCTAATTGTCTCATCATATTTATTATTCTCTTTACCCTAATTACTACTGGCCTTCTCATTCTAATATCTATTCCTATTGAGTGTTTCTTGCTTTATAACTAATAACATTAAAATAAAAATAATTTAGCATCATTGTCCAAATAAAATTACTGTCCAAAATTACATTTGTCTTTTTATGTTTTCTATACATGCATTTAGATTGTGATTCCTTATCATATATATGTATAGATATGTGTATTCAAATATGCATAAATATAATTCCTTCTTTGCATAGGACATAGCATTGGAATGGCTTACCGAAAGATGAACTAATGAATCCCACTCTCTTAGTACTTGCAGCCTTATTCAAGATTGTTTCTAACAGCCACCTACATGGAATAAGATTTTTGTTTGAGACTTCACTTAACAAACATCTAAGTGAAAAGTCTGTGTTTCAATTGTCTCTCATTTAAGTTCTAGAATATCTGAGTTCTAGAATAAGGTTCTCTGAGTTCTACAGAAACAGATAAGTGACTGCATTTCTCCTTCCCTCTGGTTCTATACCATTTATATTGATCTTTGTTATAAAGCACCTCAGTATGAAGGAAGTTGATTTCTTTAGTTCTATTCACTGGTTGCATCAACTCCTCCGTATGGATGAATTGAATTTTCTTCTTTGGATGTATATGTCCCCTTCATACAGCATAGTTAAATAATTTTATTTGTCTCTGTTCAATAATATTGTTACCATGCTGCCAAGATAGTTTCTTAATATAGAATCACATTATGACATATTACAAATATATTGCATTGTAAAAGAAAGACCAACTACATTTGAAATACTGTCTTCTGATTCTGGGTATCAGCCATTATCTGTATCTTTTTTTGTAAGGATACTGAGGAACACAGAGAGGCATATCATTTTGTGAATATTCTCTACATATTACATAGAACTTTGTCCACCAAAAGGGTAAAAACAGAAATTAATAATAATAAAATAATAGTACCAGAGAATAATAAAATGCATAAAATAATAGTACCAGAATAAATTTCACATAAATTGACTGTCTGAGCTTTTAGAAATCATGACCTGGAGTAACTACATTAATGCAGTGGTGGTTAGAAGTCAAGGAAAAGTCAATTTATTCTTGATAGCTCACTTTTCAGTGAGGGATTAAAGTTAGGGTTAGGGTTAGGTATATGAGCAAGAATTTATAAATGCTGTTAAAATAAAAGTTCTAAGTATGTATACAATTTTAAATGTCAAAAAATTGAAAATTGAAATTCAGAAATTCAATTTACAATGAAAACTGTATTTAGTTGAATTGAGTCAGGATTACAGTCTGTGTATCAAAAAGAGAAAGTAGGAATACAAAGCTCAACACTCTTGGCAAGCATACTTGATATTCTTTGGAGATGAGCAAGGATCAAAGGGATGTGATACAAATACACGTGCTAATATACTTAGTTCTACTATCCACTCTTTGGACATCTTGGTCATACCCAGAGCATTTCCATAACAACAGGACATTGACAAATTCCAAAAAACATTTGTCTGCTATTAGATAAGTCTTTGTAAAGCATCAGCATATAACATAGAAACAAAATCTGCTACTTTAATTAAGGATATTGATTAGCTCAAAAAAAAATAACCACATGGTTAATATGCAATAAGATCTTCCAGATGAGCATCATTGATAAAATAAAAAATGATCTATGTATTTCCATATGAGTCCAACAAAATGTGCAGTTTTGCATTTCCCAGAGAATGTAACATACGTCACAGAAAACAGACAGCAAGGAGCTGGAATCATCAGAGAGACAGCTGCAAGAAAGCAGAGTTGAACTGAATCTTAACAAGCTTAGAAGTGGATGTAGTGTGAATTGAGCCTTAGGATGAAATCGGTCTATGATTACAATGTGCTTTTACCGTGACTATGTGATTTAGTTAAGCTGTGCACAATCACCTAATTCTTGTTCTCAAACAATAAACATGTGTTCTTTTAAGGAACTAGAATGAAAATAATTTAACCCTAATGATTGCACAATTAATTGGGAAATTAATTTCTTTCTTTCTATGCTGTATTTTATCTTCTTCAAAGAAAATGGAATTCATAATTTGTTTTGTGTTGGCTTGGCATTTTTTCCTCATTATTGCAAAGCATTATTTAGATAGACCATTATATGATGTACTAAACCTTTTAACAGGTCATGTTTTACATTAACATCAATGTATGTATACTAATTTATAGTTATTGGTAATTATTTGTCTATAATGACTAAAGGCTAAACAGAATGACAAATTTAGAGGAATGAGTGATTGATTTAGTGAATAAAACAATATTTTCATGTAACACAAAAAGCAGATGGCATCTTCTATGATGATTGTTGTTTTATATCAAACAACTTTTATAATACTTATTTGTATTATAATATTTTATAAATTTTAAGGAATATGACAAAAAAGATATTGTAGGTATTAAAGGGGGGTTCTCTGGGAGGAGTGGGGGTACAAAAGGGAAACAAGAATGTGATTTAGTTCTATTTACTTAAAATATGTTTTTAATTGTTAACAAATTCAGATAAATTGAAGTCATGTAACTTTTTTCATCATAATCAAATAAAAGGTTTTTTTAAAAAAGAAAATAACACCCTCTTTAGTATCAGAAAATATCAGAACAGGAAAGTAAAAGAAAAAATGTAAACACCAATCTTTTAGTCACCTGCCACTTTAAAAGTTCTTACACAAAATCCACTAATTTGAATTAACCATGGAATATACATCAAATCTATAATGTAGTCACAATGAAAAGTGAAAGCTGTTGATGTATATTTGAAAATGTACATCAAAAGTAATACTGGGGCAGGTGTGATTTCACATAGCTTTAATCACAGCACTCTGGAGAGAGAGGCAACTGAGTCTCTGTGAGTTTAAAACCAGCCAGACCTACATAACCAGTACGAGGACATTCAGGACTATACAAAAAACCCTGTATGAAAAATAAAGAATAATATAAAATAAAATATATTGTATGTATTTATATATAAATATAAAATTAAAATATTAAAAAGAGTCTTGGTTAACAAATGCTTGGCAGTTATAGGAGGCTTCAGATTAAAGAAACAGATATGTAATCCCAGCTACTCATGGTGTTCCATCAGGAGGCTCATAAACTCAAGACCCATCTAGGCTACACAGTGAGTTTAAGACCCACATGGACAACTTAGTAAAATTCTGTCTAAGAATAAAAAAAAAATGAAAAAAGCTTTAGTTCAATGGCACAGCCCTTGCCTTGCTAACATGATACCATAAATTTAATTCCAATTTTAAAAATGAGAATAATAGTGACTAAGATATCTGTTATTTTTTCCAAACAGAATAATATCTTTATTAGGAATTTGGGTAGAAGCTATCCTTGTTACATTATGATAAATAATCTGTTAATACATTTCCTGTCTCCTGAAATTTTGAGCAAGTCCCTATTTATTGGTAGACTAAGGTTGGGTGTGGTAGCACACACCTTTAATCCTAGCACTTGGGAGGCAGAGGCTGATCTCTGTGAGTTTGAATCCACCATGGTCTACAGAGTGAGTGCCAGGACAGCCAGGGATACACAGAGACACCATATCTTAAAAACCAAAAACGAATAAACAAAAGAGCTGTGGACTAAGGTATTTGACTGAGGACCATTTAAGACAGTATAACATTTATATATCCATATAAACTTATATACATGTATATATAAATGTTTTATATATATATATAAAATTTACATTTCAAATGTTGTCCCCTTCCAGGTTTTTCCTCTGAAACCCCCTATTCCACCCCCTTTCCTCTTTGCCTCTATGAAGTGCTCCCCCACCCCACCTCTATTCCTGCCTCACCACTATAGCATCCCCTTACTCTGGATATCAAGCCTCCACAAGACTAAGAGCCTCTCCTCCCATTGATGTCAGATAAGGCAATCCTCTACTAAATATGTAGCTGGAGCCATGCGTCCTTCCATGTGTACTCTTTGCTTGGAAGTTTAGTTCCTGGGATCTCTGGGAGGTCAAGTTAGTTTATATTGTTGTTCTTACTATGGGGTTGCAATACCTTTCAGCTTCTTCAGTCTGTCCCCTAACTCTTCCATTTAGGTCCCCTGGCTCAGTTCAACGGTTGGCTCCGAGTACCTGCATCGGTATTGGTCAGGAGCTGGAAGAGCCCCTCAGTGGCGGGGGTTACGGGGGAGGACAGCTATATCAGGCTCCTATCCACAAGCGCTTCTTGGCATCAGCAATAGTGTCTGCAAATAGGATGGATTCCTAGGTCAGGTGGTCTCTGGATGACCTTTGCCAGTCTCTACTCCATTTTTTGTCTCTGCATTTTCTTTAGATAGGAACAATTCTGGGTTAAATTATTTTAGATGGGTTGGTGGCACCATCCCTCAACTGGAGGTCTTGCCTATCTACTGGAGATGGTCTCTACAGATTCCATCTCTACTTTGTTGGGTATTTTGGCTAATGTTATACTGGTTGAATCTGGGGAACGTCTTGCTTCCCTGACATCTGAGACTATCTACTGGATATCCCCAGTTCCCCATCCACCACTGCTACATATTTTCTATTCAATTTCCTGACCCTCTGTACTTCTATCTCTTCCCATACCTGATCCTGCCATCTTTTTGTTTCCCCCTCCTCTCTCCCTCCCAAGTCCCTCTTTCCTTCTCTCTTCTGTGATTATTTTGTTCCCCCTTCTAAGTAGGATTGAAGCATTCAAAGTTTAGTCTTCCTTCTTAAACTTCTGTGATGATTTGCATATGCTAGACCCAGGGAGTGTTGTTATTAGAAACAGTGGCCCTTTTGAAGCAGGTGTAGCCTTGTTGGAATAAGTGTGCCACTGTGGGTGTGGAGGGGAACCTGGGAAAGGAGATATTGCAAATAAAGAATTCAACATTCTATTCTATAGATACTTCAGCCATGTTCACTAATGTTCTATTCATAATAGGCAGGAAATGAGAAACAATTTAAATGTCCTTCAACTGATAGACAATGAAACTATAGTGCAAATACACGATGCTATCCTAGTCAGCTGTAGAGAAACATGAAATTTATAGGAAAACAAACAAAATTAAATATAATAAAATTAAATGAAATAACCCAGACCCAGAAACATAAGAAGCTATATGCTTTTCTTATTTGTGGATCCTAGATTCATATCTTTAGATATGGATTCAAAACCTGGAGTAACCACAGATAGCAGGAATGAAAAGTGACCATGGTGGCTGGAGGAAGGAAAAAGAGCAATAGAGAGGGGAATACTATTACCTAGTTGTTATGAAGGTACAAATGGAAAAAAAAACTGGTGGGAGAGACTAACCTTGGAAGTAGAGGGAGAAAGGAGTACAACACAAAGGGAGAATAAAGGAGAGACAGATGACACAAGGAATATTTTAAAACACCATAGGGAATTATATTATTAAGTTTAATTAAAATCACGTTTCTTTATGTGTCCACATATTGTGTGTGTCTGTCTGCATACTGAAGTTGAAGTTCTATCACTTTTAGTAACTTCCACAAAATGAATAAATAAACAAAACTCCCTAATGCCAGGCATGGGAAACTTCTTTTTAAGTTGTTGATCAGGGTAGTCCAAGATAATCTCAAAACAATATATGTCATTGCTGTTGTCCTTGGTCCCTTTATAAAAAGAAGATAAGATACTATTGCTGAAGATACGATATACTTCAAGCACAGTTCCAGGAATCTATCCAAGTCCATTTCCTGAGAATTAGCTCTTGATGGAGCCATGGAAGGTGCCACCAGCAAATAGAAGCAATCAGTAGTCCTATGCATCTATAATCCTGTGAACCACAACAATGACTAGAATATGGTGTGTGTGTGTGTGTGTGTGTGTGTGTGTGTTTGTGTATGTGTTTTCTTAAAACACTTCAACCCCCCTTATATCTCATTGACTAAAGGTAAAGGAGGCAGATAGTTAATAGGGCAAAGGGGATGTGTACCTGTTTAGAAGTAGTTCTTTGGGGTGATTCCAATATTTATTGTCAGAATGTCAGAAATCAGTTTCAATAGTGTTACCAAACACAAATTAGCAGTGGAGGCACTATCCAGAAGGAACTTCAAGACCCCTCCAAGTCATGGTGAGTCTTCAGAAGGCATGAGTCTGCAGAAGCAGCAAAAAATAGCCAGAATACCACAAGAGTTCTTTGGCTGACTTTTTTCTATGAAGCCATGATAGACAAAGTTCAGCAAAGGCCAGTGAAGCATTGCAAGGAGAACTGATACAAGAGTGCCCCATCACTGTCTGTGGGGTTATATTTATGAGCTTTCTAAACATCCTGTGCCATCTCAAGCATCCACTTCAGCAAAATATTACATGACTTTTTATAAGACAGCTTCCAGAAAAACACCACAGTTCTGTTATCAGCAAAACATTCTCTCATAAGACATCTTCCAGAAAAACATTACATGAAATAACTGAGTCTTCAGAGAAACCAGAAATTTCCGAGAGAGAGAGAGAGAGAGAGAGAGAGAGAGAGAGAGAGAGAGAGAGAGAGAGAGAGAGAGGAGAGAGAGAGAAATAGGCAGTAAGAGAGCAAGAGCAAGAGGGAATGCATACCATGTGTGATCTTTTGTGATTGGGTTATTAGCCCAGAAGTTTGGAATATAGGAAGAATGACCCACAAACCACAAGAAACTTAAGAAGAAGGAAGACCAAAAGGTGGACATTTCATTCCGTCTTAAAAAGGGGAACCAAACACACACAGAAGGAGTGGCAGAGATTAACTATGGAGCAGAGACTGAAGGAAGGACAAGCATATAGCTATCTCCTGAGAGACTCTGACAATACCTGACTAATACAGATGTAGAGGCTCACAACCATTCATTGAACTGAGTACACGGTACCCAATGAAGGAGTTAGAGAAATGTTCTATGGAGCTGAAGGGTTTGCAGCCCCTTAGGACGAACAACAATTACTAACTAGTACCCTCAGAGCTCCCAGGGACCCAATCACCAATCAAGGACTATACAGGGTGGGACTGAATGTTCTGGCAGCATGTGTATAGTAGAGGATTGCAAATTCGATCATCAATAGGAGGAAAGGACCTCGGCCTCGTAAAGGTTCTGTGCCCCAGTGTAGGGGAATGCCAGGGCCAATAAGTGGGAGAGGGTAGGGTGGCAGGCATGGGGAGGGGGGAGGCAAAAGGAGTTTGTTCTTGATGTTTTTGTTTGTTTGTTTGTTTTGGAGGGGAACCTGGGAAAGGGAAAATTTACATGTAAATAAAGAAAATATCTTAAAAAAAAAAGAGCAAGAGGGAGAGTGAGGTGGAGAGAGAGAGAGAAGGCTGTCAGACACGTGTAGTAGTCAGAAAAAACTTGAACGAGTTGGTTCTCTCCCTTTATCACATGGTCCCAGAGCTGGAACTTTGGTTTGCAGGCTCCATTAAACACTGAACCATCCAGAAAGATATTCTTAAGGTTGTAATAATGCCATTTGTAGGCTAGGTAGATCCAACACTCACCTAATTATACTTAAGGTGCCTGTAATATAAAATAACACATACCTAATACTAGAAACCCAGCCAACTGCATAGAGCTGGTAAAGCCATGAAACCCGGATAAGAACCTTCTACTGCCACTTTTCTAAAACAATATATTTTCTATCTACATTCTAAATATTTGTGCTTATGCCCACATTAAAGGTTGCTCTCCTCCCTCAAGAAAGAAGCTTCTTTTTGTCACAGATAGAGGTCATTACAGAGAGCCACAAAGGTTCAAAATCCAGAGATAACTGATCACAAGGTGCCTACTCCAAGGAATGCATTTAAAATATAACCCATACACTTTATGACTCAGAAAATATCATTGAAGAGAATTGGAAAGATTGTCAGAGACAGGGGGCCAGGACATCTGCTGTCAGCTAGATTAAAAACAAGCAGACAGACAGACAGACAAAGAAACAAAGAAAAACCACTAATAAGGATGGGAAGTAAATGCGGTGAGGAAGACAGGGTTACATCTTGGAGAATTTAACTGGAATAGTGGGCAGAAATATGTTCAAGATTGTACAAAATTCCCAATAAATTAATAGAAACATTAAATTGTTAAAAAAGAACAGTATTTCATTTCTGGAAGGTAGCATAGTTCATTCAACTAATTAACAATAATTTGATTACTTCTACATCTTTGTAATTTACACTGTATGAATGCTAACAATTATTGTTTTGTTTTAATAATTTGTAAGGCATATGATTGATAATAATACAGAGACAAGTGCTTAAAAAGAAACTGAAGAATTCTATTAAAAGTGTCTGTTAAAGGGGGTGGAAATACGGCTCAGAGGTCAAGAACACTGGCTACTCTTCTAGACATCTTGAGTTCAATTCCTAGCAACCACATAGCTCACAAACATCTGTAGTGAGATCTGGTGTCTTCTTTTAACCTCCAGACATACATAAAGCTAGAACACTCTATCCATAATAAATAAATAATTGTTAACCAAAATGCCTGTAATGCTATGTAATTCATAAGCAATGGATGATAGTTCTCCACATCTTAGCAAACATCTGATGTCAATATTTTGTATTTTGGCCTTACAGTGGGTACATTACAGTATTTTATTATTTTTAAATTAATTTTTGAGATTGCAGTTTACTAGTATTTCTTCCTTCCTTTTCTTCTCTATTAACTCTTCTATACATCTTCTTGTTCATTTTAAAAATCACAGCATCTTTTTTCATAAATTGTTGTTACATTTGTACATAAAAGTGTATATTCCCAATTACATAGTTACAACATGCTCAGTCTGTATAATGTTATTAGTTTATGTTTTAGGGTTCATCATTTGGTACTGAGTAACCAATTGTGCTCTTTCATGGGTTAGCCTATTTCTTGTGCTTGTAGCATTTCTTTTAAGCCTGTAGTTCTTTGAACCTCAATGAAACAGAACTAGTGTAATTTGTCTTTTGGGCTCTAGGTTAACCAATTCAGTATGACCTTTTCTAGAAATATTCATTTACTTGAACATTTCATGATGTCATTTTTCTTTAAATCTGAATAATATTACATAGCATAGTATATGTACCACATTTTTATTATCCACCAATTACTTGAAGGACATTTATGTTGTTCCCATTTTTTTTAGGTTATTGTGAATAAAGATATCAGGAACATAACTGAACAAGTACCTATGGAGTTGAGACAGATGAATCTTTTAGTCATTTGCTATGAAGTATAGATGGGTCATATGATAGATTCATTTTTTAGCATTTTGAGAATTCTCCACATTGATTTCTAGAGTGTCTGGATGAGTTCACAAACAGTGAATTGAGGGTTCCCCTTTCCCCACATTGCCTCATTATTATACCCCATTGCTTTGTTGATTGTTGCCATTCAGATTGAAGTAAGATGAACTCTCAAAATTGTTTTGGCTTTCATTTCCATAGTCACTATAGATGATGAACATATTTTGTGATATTTATTGATTAGAGTTTCTTTCTTTGAGAACTCTCTCTTCAAATTGAAGGCTTTTTTCTTTTTTTCTTTTTCTTCTTTTTTTTACAATCCAATCTTTAACACTCTTCCAGTCTACCCTCCCACAGTTCCTCATCCCATTCTTCTTCCTCCCTGTCTTCAAGAAAATATCCCCACCCCCAACCCCACCCCTGCCATACCTCACTCCCTGAGGCCTCAATTCTCTCAAAGGTTAGGTGCTTCTTCTTTCACTGAGGCCAGGCCAGGGAGTCCTCTGCTATATATGTGTCAGTGGCCTCAGACCAGCTGGTGTATGCTGCCTAGTTGCGGATTCAGTGTCTGAGAGATCTCAGGGGTCCAAGTTAGTTAAGAGTGCTGGTCTTCCTATGGCTTCCTCCTCAGCTTCTTTCAGCCATTTCCTAATTCAACTTCAGGGGTCTCTGACTTCACTCCATTGGTTGGGTGTCAGTATCTGCATCTGTCTCAATCAGATACTTGTTTAGCCTCTCAGAGGGCAGCCATGCTAGGCTCCTGTCTATAAGCATACCATAACATCAGTAATAGAGGCCTTGGAGCCTCTCCTTGAGATGGATCCCAAGTTGGGTTGGTCACAGTACATCCTTTCCCTCAGTCTCTTCTCTGTTTTTGCCCCTGCAGTTCTTTCAGACAGGAACAACTCTGGGTCAGAGTTTTTGACTGTGGGATGGTAACTTCCTCCCTCCACTTGATGCCCTGTCTTTCTTCTGGAGGTGGACTCTACAAGTTCCCTCTTCCCACTGTTGAGCATTTCATCTAAGGTCCCTCCCTTTTGAGTCCTGAGAGTTTCTCACCTCCCAGATTTCTGGTACATTCCAGAGGATCAACCCACCTTCTACCCCTGAGGTTGGATATTTCTATTCATTCTGCTGGTCCTTAGGGTTTCTTTCCTGACTCCCTGACATCATCCAAAGTATCTGATCATGTTCCCTTTTTCTCCCTCCCCTCCCATCTCCCACCATCAGCCCTCTATCTGCCTCCTGTGACTGTTTTCTTCTCCCTCCCAAGTGGGAGTGAAGCATCCTCACTTGGGCCCTTCAGCTTGTTAACCTTCTTGAGTTCTGTAGATTGTATCCTTGGTATTCTGTAGGGTTTTTTTGGCTAATATCCACTCATTAGTGAGTAAATACCATGCATGCTTTATGGATCTGAGTTACCTCACTCAAGATGATATTTTTTAATTCCATCCATTTGCCTGAAAACCTCAAGATGTTCTTAATAGCTGAATAGTATTCCATTGTGTAAATGAACTACATTTTATGTATCCATTCTTCCCTTGTGGGACATCTGGGTTGTTTGCAGTTTCTGGCTATCACAGATAAGGCCACTATGAACTTAGTGGGGCACATGTACTACTGGTATGGTGGGGCATCTATGGGTATATGCCCAAGAGCTATATAGCTGGTTCTTCAGGTATATCTATTTCCACTTTTCTGAGGAATCTCTAGATTCATTTCCAGAGTGGTTGTACCAGTTTACAATCCCACTAGCAATGGATGAGTATTCCTCTTTGTCCAACCTGAGGTTTTGATATTAGCCATTCTGACTGGTGTAAGGTAGAATCTCAGGGTTGTTTTGATTTGCATTTCCCTGATGACTAAGGACTTTGATTATTTCTTTAAGTGCTTCTTGGCCATTTGGAATTCCTCTGTTTTGAGTTTTCTATTTAGCTCTATACCTCCTGTACTAACTTTCTGAATTCCTTATATATTTTAGATATTAACTCTCTATCAGATGTGGGGTTAGGGAAAATTCTTTCCCAACCTATAGGTTGCTGACTTGTCCTATTGACTATATCATTTGCCTTACAGAAGCTTTTCAGTTGCATGAGGTCCCATTTATTAATTCTTGATCATAGAGCCTGAGCCATTGGAGTTCTTTTTAGGAAATCCTGCCCCCTGCCTTGCCCATGAGTTTGAAGAACTTTCCCACTTTCTCTTCTATTAGATTTCTTGTATCTGGTTTTATGTTGAGGTACTTGATCCACTTGGACTTGAGCTTTATGCAAGGTGATAAGTATGGATCTATTTTCATTTTTCTACATGCCTATTGCCAGTTAGACCAGCACCATGTATTGAAGATGCTTTCCTTTTTCCATTGTATTTTTTTGGGGGGCTTTTGCCAAAAATCAAATGTCCATAAATGTGTAGTTTTATTTCTGGATGTTTAATTCTGTTGTTCTGACCAACCTGTCTGCCTCTGTGCCAGTGCCATTCAGTTTTTTATCACTATTATTCTGTAGTATAGCTGTAGGTCAGGGATGGTGATTTCCTCCAGAAATTCTTTTATTGTTAAGACTTGTTTTCCCTATACTTGCTTTTTTATGTGAAATTGATTATGCTCTTTCCATGTCTTTGAAGAACTGTGTTGAAATTTTGATGGGGATTGCACTGAATGTGTAGATTGCTTTTGGGAGGATGGCCAATTTTACTATGTTAATTCTGCCAATTGATGAACATGGGAGATCTCTCCATTTTTTGAGGTCTTCTTCGAGTTCTTTCTTGAGAGAGTTGAAATTCTTTTCATACAGATCTTTTATTTGTTTGGTTAGAGTTACTCAAGATATTTTGCAAGTTTGGTTCAATATACAAAAATCCATTAACATAATCTACTATATAAGCAAACTCAAAATAAACATCACAGGAACATTTAATTTGAAAAATATGACAAAATACAACATCCCTTCAGGTTAAAAATATTGGAGAGGTCAGGTATTCATAGCCTGTACCTATACATAAATAAAGCAATGTACAGCAAATCAGCAGCCAACATAAAATTAAATGGAGTAATAGTTGAAGCAATCCAATTAAAATTAGGGACAAGACAAGGCTGCCCTTTCTTCCCATATCTATTCAAAATAGTTCTTGAAGTTCTAGCTAAAACAACAAAAGGAGATCAAGTGGATAGGAATTGGCAAAGAAGAATTCATGGTATAACTATGTAGAGAATGATATGATAGTACACATAAGCGATCTCAAAAATTTTACCAGATAACATTTACAGCTGATAAACAACTTCAGCAAAGTAGATGAATATACAATTAACTCAAACAAATCAGTAGCCTTCCTTTATACAAAGTATAAATGGGCTGAGAAAGAAAATAGGGAAACAACACCCTTGACAATAGTCACAAATAATATAAAATATCTTGGGGTAACTCTAACCAAGGCTTATTTTAAAAATACTGGGTAACTGCTTTGTTTTTTCTACTTTCAGTATGTTGATCCTCTGTTGGATATACAGTTGTCAAATAATCTACCTTACATGTTGGCATCCTGTCACATATTTAGTTGTATCTTTATCCATGAAAAAGCTTTTTAATTGTACTAACCCCAATTGTCAATAGTTGGCCATAGTTCTTAGGCAAAGAGAGCTCTATTGTGAAAGTCCTTCACTGCAGTTATATCATATAGGGCTCTCTTTATGGTTTCTTCTAAGTTTCAGTGTTGCAGGTTTTATATTTAGGTCTTTGATTCATTTGGATTAAGTTGTGTGTGTGTGTGTGTGTGTGTGTGTGTGTGTGTGTGTAAGTTGATAAATAAAGGTTATAGTGTTATTCTTCTATATGTAGATAACACTGTTAGTTGACTATATTTCCCCCAGCATATATTTTTGTCAAATATTAAGTGGTTGAAGTAATCTACTTCTTATTGGGTGTACTCATTCTTGCATCTCTACATTTTCATAGTTTTTTTTTAGATACATTTTGTAACATATGCACTACACACAAATTGCTAGCAATAATCCTCATCCAGAATGTGTTTATTATCATGCTGCAAAATATGGAAACATTAAAGAATAAAATTTAACTTTTCTCATTTGTACTGATGGGCTTTAGTTGCATTCCAAAGATTACCTAACAAAAATTCCAACACCAGACATGAGAAACCATCTTATTTGTTATTGTTATTAACCAAGGAGTTTAAAAAATACCTCCAAAACCACACTCTGTTACTGTTACCTTTGGCCATACTCCCAGAGGTGGAAGATAAGTCCTTTATCCTAAAGACATAATGCCCTTCAGAAATAGGACCCAGAGACCTCTGACCTAGAACTGACTTGAATTCTCCCCCCATGAGAATTAGCTTTTACCATGCAAGCTTCCAAATGAGGAAAGAAACCAAAAGTCCTACACAGTTATGATGAGCCACATCAATGACCAACATGGCAAGATGGTCCTAAGGGTATGATAGTGGCACAAACACATACCTTTACAGAATTCAGTGTCTCTCTATGTAAACTTAAAACTCATTCAAAAAGAGGGATACCAGTGCCAGTGAAGTTTTGGTTATTGAAAGAGGATCTGCAACCACTAATTTACTAATAGCATGGTCCCTAATAACAGGCTATAAATATTTGTTCTTATACTCAGACATACTTGTAGTATTCACTCCTCATCAAGGAAATTTTTCTTTGCAGCAGATTAAGACTACTATAAAAAGCAACAATCAAACAAAATGCTGAGTTGTGGAGTCCAGTCTCAATTAACACAACTACAAACACTTTGTAGCTTACACTCAGGGAACATTGCAGAAGAGGACATAGGAAGATGGTAAGAGCCAGAGGATCAGGGAGTTTTCTTTAAGTTTGTTTCTCCAGATAATATCAGGAGCTCTTTCTATCACTTATCATCAACATGACTGCCCAAAGGAGAGCTGAAAATGGATAACAGCAACAGACCTGCCAAAATTATGGGGAAAAGTCCAGAAGGCCGCAATCCTACAAAGAGCTATAGGTGACTGAAGGAAGCCTGGAATAGGAGAGGTGATCTTTCTTAGGGAACAGTAAAACAATTGGTTGTCATGTAGCATACCTGAAAAAAATACATACAAGTAAATTTATGTGGACTGAAGAAGTTATATATACAAATACATATATGATTATGTATTGGTTATATGCATTAACCATTATTGAAAAATGAGACCAGAATTGAAGAGTGGGGAGGAGTATATGGAGGGTTTAGAGGGAGGAAAGTAAAGGGAGAGATGTTTTAATTATATTATAATCTCAATATTTTTAGAGATAAAATTCAAATCACCCAAATCTATAATAAAAATTACTTCTAAGCCATAAAATTCCATGATAATGTTTCTTGAAGAATAGAGTGATTAATTAAGATAATAATTTATGGGGTAGTTCCACATAAGATTCAGTTAAAGAAAGCAGGATGTCCATAAAACCCATACTATAATGTGAAGGCAGATTGAGAATGAGTTGTCTGTTTAATGTGTTCTTTGAATAGTTCCTCAGAGCTGCCTGTATAGAAAAAAAAATCACTCCATCTGTTCACTGTGCCTGAGTGACAGATATGTCCCTCAGCATTCCTTTTGTCACAGAGAGAGGGAGTATCAATGTGCACATGAATGTATCCAATGTAAAGTACAAGAAGGGGAAAATACTATATATTTTTCAAGATAATCTGAAACAAATCCTCTTCCACTAAATACTAAACGTTCAGCAGCCCTCTTATGACATTAATATGCTAACAGCGATATTGAGTGAAAGTATATTCCTTAAGTCATATTTGGTGTTTTGCCTATTATTTGACAAATTGGTTTCCATCAAGATTTCATATTAGGCAGTACAAAATATCAACAATATGCTATGGAAAATGGTTATGTAATTCCAGTTTCTTATATAGCCTGGAGCATACCATTTCTTCTAAGAATTTCAATTGCTTCATCTAAAAAAGAAATCTGGCTTATAAGATTTGATTTCTCTGTATGTAAAATGGACTGTGAGATTTTTATTATTTGTAAAATGATTCAATATCTTTATAATTGGTTGTGCTTTATGGACCTCAAGCCCTAGTGGGATATCAATACTATAAGATACTATTATTTATTGAGATGGCCCATTTTAAGCTCTTGAAACAGAAATTCCTTTGAATATATCTTTGTACCTTCACCACAGAACCTGGCAAAATGCCTTGCAAAGAGATGGCGTGAATTGATTTTTGTTAAATGAATAGATTTTTACAGTCAGTCTGTAACTACCATTTCCCAGAGAAGAGACTGTATTTACAAATTGTGTAGAAAAAAAAATACACAAAATTTCTGAAAGATAAATGAATCTAAACTGTAGCCAGTTAAAAAGAGTAAATTACTGATACACAAATATTTAAGAAATTTGTGTTCACAGTGGCTAGCTCTGTATGGTCCCAAGCACAGCACATCGACTGTATCTACTTTCCCACTGTCAACTGTAGGCAAAGTGTTGATTTGATCTCATTTAATTGTGCATGTCATAGTTAGGCTAAGGACAGAATTCCTTTTTATCATCATTCATCTCTTCTCTTTCAGTTTTGTTCCTTCCCTAAACTTAGGTATTGGATAAAAATATTAGAGAAAAGGAAACATACATTTTCTGACTGGTTATCCAAAGACCCTAAATAACAATTGTCTAAGGAAATTTAGTGATATTTAATTATATATTATGTATTATAAATATATTTAATTATATACATTAAGTATTATCCTCTACTTCACGAAAACTCATCACTTAGCTTAAGTGAAACTACCTGCTGTAAAAACTATTTTCCTATTATGAATTGATCTAGAAAATTAACAAAGCTGTGGCTTTATGTTTCTTGTTCAATGTATAAGATATTCCTCTAGGTAATAAGAAAGTAATAGTTGTGCTGGACCATGGCAACATCTAACTACAACCACAGCAAAGGAAGAAAGAATTAAATTTGCAACACAGTTAAAAATGGAAAAGGAAGTTCTGTCTTCACTTTTTTTCATGAAACAGTGTATGAAATAAATGATAAAGGGTTGCTGAGAGAACTGAAGAGAGAAACAAGTTTTAGGCAGTTTTTTGATATCGTAAGAATATGAGTTATAATTGCATGCATGCATACATAATATACCCATTGCCTATGTGTGTTTTGCCTGGATTGACATCATTATTCATCTTTATGTCTAAAAAACCATTAAACTCACAATCAGAATATCAGCTAAACCAGGAGATTGTCTTGTGTGTCTGAAACTATCAAAAGCATACAATCTCTAGTTCGTGTGTCTTATATGCAGAGAAAATGGCTGAAAAGAAAGACTGTCGCAAAGGAAAATAAAAAGGCAGTGTAATTCCTTCCCAAGAATTGTTGGATGCTGACACCTAGTGACTCAGAAAAGTTACTGTGATGGTGGAGTTTAACAACAAAATAGACCTCCATAAAAATATGTATGCTACTACAGTGCAAGCTCATACATTTACAGGTGGATACATTAAATTTGCATGCTTAATTATAGCTCTTTATGTTCCAAATTGCTGCTGAAAGAACAGCTAAACCCTTGTGAAATGTACTTTGTTTTATCAGTGATACTGCACATTTTCCAGAAAGCATTAGCACTCCTTTTAACTTCCTGCATTTCCCTTCTTCCTTCCCTTCTTCCCTCCCTTCTTCCCTTCCTCCCTTTCTTTCTTTCTTTCTTTCTTTCTTTCTTTCTTTCTTTCTTTCTTTCTTTCTTTC
>JADRCD010225791.1:61153-73204 GCA_019843815.1 Montemys delectorum
TTCTTTCTTTCTTTCTTTCTTTCTTTCTTTCTTTCTTTCTTTCTTTCCTTCCTTCCTTTCCCAATCTCTCCTTGCTAGGATATCTTTCTGTTTCTGTCTATGCTTTTCTCTATACCTCTCTAAGATATATTATATAAATATATATGAGTATATAATATATACTAGATATATCTCCCATCCTCCTCTTTCAATACCTTGCAAATGTTTCTTGGTTGAGGTTTCTGTTGCTGAGATAAACACTAAGAACAAAAGTAGCTTAGGGAAGAAGGGATTTATTTCATCTTGCATTAAACAGGCAAGAGTTCTTTACTGGCAGAAATCACCAGCAATACAGTCAGGATAAGAACTTGGGGGCAGAATCTGAAACAGAAGCCATGAAGAAATGGCTTAGTAAATTACTGGATTGCTCCTCATGATTTGCTACAAATCATCTGTCCAGATGTAGTTCTGATCTACACATTCATGTGTAGATTAATCTAAAAATTAATCAAGAAAGCATCTCAAAGACATTCTTGGGAATCTGAGAGATTTTCCCATAATAAGGCAACTCTTGTAAGGACAACATTTGAATGGGGCTGGCTTTCAGGTTTAGCGGTTCAGTTCATTATCATCAAAGGAGGAGCATGGCAGCCTACAGGCAGGCATGGTGCAGGAGAAGCTGAATGTTCTACATCTTCACCTGAAGGCTGCTAGCAGAATACAAACTTCTAGCTAGTATTCATCAAGCTAGGATGAGTGTTTTAAGCCCACACCCACACCCACAGTGACACACCTATTCCAACAAGGCCACACCTCCAAATAGTGCCATTCCCTGGGGACAAGCAAATTCAAACCATTATATATACATATATTACAACCATTATATATAGCTTTTCTATCTCCTGGACACTATTTCCTTAATAATCTGAAATAAGCTTCTTATGTGTTAAATTATTTTGAAATTTTAATATGTGCTCCCATATGTCACCTTTTTCACTTCTTTACAATGTTTATTGAAGTTACACATATAAAAGCATAACCCTGTAATAATTTGAATTCCTGTATTTCTGGTATATATTTTCCATTTCAGTTTGATTTTCTCCTTTTCTCTTCCTTGAAAAATTAAGGTTATAATCATTATTAGTATTTGAAACTTTGGCAGATCTTACATAATTTTCATCAATGAGTCAATGAATATGCAGAGAATAAACCTTATTATAGAGAGCATATCACACTGAAAACCTTTTTCCATTTTTCTCCATTATGGATTTACCTTGATCTCTATCTGAAGGTACATATCAATTGGATTTAAAAAAAATCTTTCTATGTACAGACTAATTTCTTTGTAAAATTTACAATTCAGTGGGAACAAAGTACAAAGTCACCACCACAGTGCACATATTCATAAGTTCAACTGAGATAAGATTAATAGAAACCAAGGGATAAGAGAAAGAATAAGGAGAGGAGAGAGAGAGAGAGAGAGAGAGAGAGAGAGAGAGAGAGAGAGAGAGGAAAAAGAAGAAGAGGAGGAGGGAGGGGAAGAGGAAGAGGAAGAAGGAGGAGGAGGAGGAGAAGGAGAAGGAGGAGAAGAAGAAGGCAAGTAAGGAGAAGAGAATCATGGAGATGAAGGGGAAAGGAAGGAAGAAGGAGAAGGGAGGGGTAGGAAGGGAGGAAGAAAGGGAAGGAGGAAGGGAGAAAATTAAACTAAAATGAATAATTGCTATGTATGGAGTTTGCTTGCTTTGGTTTTTGTTTGTTTTTGTTTTTTTGTTTGTTTGTTTATGAGGATAAGTCATAAGAAATTGGAATAGTTGATTTGTAGGTGTGCTTTACATTTTTAAATGTGCTTGAGGATCTATCAGTTAGAACCTCGGAGAAGAAGAGAACATCAAATCTTCAGAAACTGGAGTTAAAGTAAGTTGTGAGATATTGTATGAGTGTTAGGAACAAGACTTAACTCCACAGTATGAACAACAAGTACTTTCAAGGCTGAGTCATCTCTATTGCTCTGGTTCCATTTCATTATTCTCTTTACTTTAACAGCTTTTTCCCCAGCAGTTTTGAAATTTAAAGTCACTAATGCTTGTAATTTTCACTACTACTCTCTCTTTTTTTTTGTTTTTGTTTTCTGTTTTGTTTTGTTTGTATTTTTTATTGGGTATTTTATTTATTTGCATTTCAAATGTTATCTCCTTTCCCTTTCCTGGCTTCTCCTCCAAAAAAACCCCTATCCCATAACCCCTCCCCCTGCTTCTATGTGAGTGCTCTCCCACCCACCCACTCCCACCTCCCTGCCCTGGCATTCCTCTCCACCAGGGCATCAAGCCTTCATAGGACCAAGGGCCCCTCTTCTCACTGATGCCCAACAAAGCCATCTTCAGCTACATATGCAGATGGAACCATGGGTCGCTCCATGTATACTCTTTGGTTGGTGGTTTAGCCTCTGGGAGCTCTGGGGGGTTCTGCTTGGTTGATATTGTTGTTCTTCCTATGGGGTTGTCCTCTTCCTCCCTTACCACTCCATGTGTGTCCCTCCCAAAGCTGTATGCTCAGTCAAAGAGGACAATCTTCCCTGAATAAAGGAGGATATGTCCTTGGTCAAGGGTATACGAGTAGCTGTGCTTCCCTGATAGAACTTCCAAACAAGCTCTCTACTACTCTATTAATGTTGCCAAAGACCAGCCTTAGCTTAGAGAGGAGGTCCTGAGGAGGTGGATTTTGGGAGTGGAGGAAGAAATGACTAGAAATCTATCATGAGTTCAAGCTGACAGACAGCTCTGTGTTGTTCTTAAGCTGGCTCTCCAGACAGCTGATAGATAGCTCAGCTTTTGCAGACCAAAGCCCTTTCTTTTATTTGCATATCTGTTCAGTCATCCATGTCAGGTTCCTTTTTGTTTAACCCATAAAACAGCATTTTATGATTGACCATAGCTCTTTGATTCTTTGCAGAGACAGCAAGTGCATTTTTTTTTTTACCATAGCAAATGAATGAAGAGATTTGCCTGCCTTTGTAAGCACAAACAATGAGTTTAACTGGGTTGGATCCCATTTTGATATTACAATTCCCACCATGACAAGAACCTAAACTTGCTCTGTCTCAGACTGATCTTGAACTCAGGGATCTGCCTGCCTTTGTATCTTTCTGATAAGCTAGCTCATTATTGCAGGTGCCTTTGTTCTTTTGGATCCATGAGCCCCTCATAGAGTCCTGTTGCCTGTTGGTCAAGATGTAGAATTCTCAGATTCTTTTGCAACAGCATGTCTGCCTGTATACCACCATGCTTCCCACCATGACAATAATAAAGTAAGCATCTGAAACTGTAAACCATCACAATTAAATGTTTTTCTTTTTAAGAGTTGTCCTAGGTCATGTCAACCTAACAGACACAGTGGGTTCCAGACCACTGCCTAACTTACAGGTGACCTCTGTGCATTGTGAATCTCCACAAGTCCATCTATAGGGAGAGACAGCTCACCAATAAGCAACTCCAGCTTCAATGGTATGGCACAGATCTGAACCTACTGTCAAACCATGAGGAGAAGAGAATGGAATCTGCTTCCCTGCCTGTTTGTGCAAAATGGCCACCCAGGAATCTAACCTCAACAAGTTGAGCCTCCTAAGGGAAAGAGGTTTTTCTTGGTGGCCACAGAGGTGCCCTGCTGATAATATAAATTTATCAACAGATAAATACTGGGTCTGGTTACCTCAGGGACAAGGAGATTCTCACTTCCACCAACTGAGGCTATGTAACCTTGCCCCCTTTGTTATCCCTGATTGGTCAACAAAGATGCCTACAGTCTACATTTGGGCAAAAGAGAGGTAGGGGAAATTCAGTTTCCAGGCTTAGGGTTTGAGCAGTGACTACCACCAGAGAGACCAGGGAGATGAGAAAGGAGAAGACACCATGAATCAAGAAAACATGTCCATGAGGGCTGGGCAATTAGAATAAGAATAAGAGCAGACCAAGCAGAACATGGCAAAACATTCCTTGGGGTTACTGATAGGGAAACAGACAAAATAGCTTAAAGGGTTGATATCTGCTCAGCCCTAGGAATATTAGGGCTTATTATAAATATAAAGATTTTATGTTTTTTAACTTGGAATTAAATTATCAAAGGTGGAGTAGAAACCCCAAAATAATTTCTACTACACCAAGTAGGCCTGGAGGTCAGAGCTTCCATACCTGCACCACCAACTTGCTGGTAGCCACTCCATCACTCCTAATCCCTTCCTTCTTCTCAAAGCTGGTCACACATGACTGTCCACAAAGAAGTACATAACAAGAACCCAGCCACACCTTTGCATTTTGCAGAATTTATATTGGACCTCTACTACTTTACTTCCTAGGATACTCAGGGATCCCGTTTTGTTTTTGCAGAGTCTCTCTCCCTGCTTGTTTATGTCTGTCTTCTTTATCTCACTATCATTTGTATTCTCCCTTATTCCTCTTCCCTTCACTTCCTATCTGTGATCTCTCAAAACCTCCTTTTGAAATCAGTCAACATACTTTCAAGTTTTTCTCTGGGCTTTGCTCAACTGATCACTGCAACCTTGAATTCCAGGGACTCTCAAGAGGTCATATCCGAAGGTGGATCTCCTTATGTCTGAGCTCTTGCACTAATGAGTTATAATGTCTGGGATCGTTAGCCTTGATTTGTTCATCTTTCTTTATTCAGCTAATCTCTCTCTCTCTCTCTCTCTCTCTCTCTCTCTCTCTCTCTCTCTCTCTCTCATCTCTCTCACACAACCACTCACCCAATTTAGTTTGATTTTTTACTTGATTGTTCTTTTGCTTTTATTTTTACTCCCTTTTAATTTTAATTTAATTTGTTTAATTTTTATCCTTTTCTGGGCAGAGCAGAGAGGGCATGTATGCATGCCAAACTTCATGACATATTTATGACTCTGTTTATATTTGTTTATTTATTATCAATATGTATGTTGGTAGAATTGTCTATCAACTAATTGTGTTTGCCATCCCTGGGCTGGTGTCCTAGGATCTTTAAGAAGGTAAGCTGAGGAAAGCAAGGGAAGCAATCCAGTAAGAAGCACCATTCCATGGCCTCTGCATCAGTTTCTGCCTCCAGATTCCTGCCCTGTTTAAGTTCTATTCCTGACTTACTTTGCAATAAACAGCAATATGAAAATGTAAGCTGAATAAACCCTTTCCTCCACAACTTGCTTCTTGGTCATGATATTGTTTTTGTGCAGGAATAGAAATTCTGAAAAGGCAAACTGGTACTAGAGTAGTATTAATTAATATTCCTGTGACAGCATTACATGTTTTTGAGAGGACTGTGGAAGGACTTTGGAATGCTGGGCTAGAAGGGCCATTGTGATATTAGGAGGTCTGTAGGATGTTCTATAGGAGCTTGGAAGATAATGTTTAGAACAGTGCAGAAGATGGAGGCCTGGCTTGTAAAATTTCAGAGGGAAGATTAAAGACTATTATCAGGGCCATTGTTATTTTGACTGTGAAGATTCTGTGGTTTTGGTTAGCTGGGGTTTAAGTATCAACTGTGACTAAGAAGATACCAGAACTACTAAAGCGAAATCTTTGTCTTACTGGGAAAATTGGTGCTGGTTAGGCAGAGCTAAGAAATTAGCAGTGATTAAGAAGAGGCCAGCATCACTGAGGTGAAATCTTCAGGGAAGCGTTTTCTGAGAGCACAAAGAAACTGTATTCCAGAGTTAGCCAAGGTTGTATCTCGAACAGCAGCTGTACTTGGTAATGTATAAGAATCATCCAGGTGGTACTGGCTTTGAAATGATAAAGGTGTAGGAGCTGATTCTTGGCACTGTGAGAGGCCAGGAGAGGCCATTGGTGAAGATGCAGCCTCATGGATAGTTGAAGGCCCAGGACTGAAGGTGTCATGCCAAGAAGTTGAGGTTTGGCTCCTTGAAAAGTGCCTGTGAGAGGCTATTTGTGAAAGTTTAGTCCAGTTGCAGCAGAAAACTCCAGCGTTTTGGGGATGCCAATACTATGGGATACCACCAAGAACAGCAGTAGCATTGGAATGGTGGAGGCTGCAGCCTAGAAGAAAAGCTGTATTCTACAGACAGCAGAGTGGGAGAAGTGTTCCAAGTCCTTGCAGAAGCCCAGAAGATCATGAGAGGATCTTAGACTATTAGAGTTTGGTTTTATTTTACTTGATTGTGACTGTGTCCTGATATTTTCCCTCTTGAAGTAAGAAAGAAAGTATTTTAATGGAGCTCACAGTTAAGAGACTTTGAATTGCAAAAGACTTTGAATTTTAAAATAGAGTGGATATTTTAAAGGAATTGAATTTTTTTTGTTTGTTTTTCAAGACATGGTTTCTCTGTATAGCCCTGGCTGTCCTGGAACTCACTCTGTAGACCAGGCTGGCCTCGAACTCAGAAATCCACCTCCCTCTGCCTCCCAAGTGCTGGAATTGAAGGCGTGCGCCACCACTGCCTGGCGAATTGAAATTTTAATATGTAAGAATTTATAGGATTGTGAGTCTTTTAAAATAATTTAGGTCTTGGAGATAAATAAGAAACTAAGAGTTGAGGCTCAATAGTGGTGTGATTGTATGTCAAGGTAACAAGGGGTAAGTTATACTGGCTGGTTTTGTGTGTCAACTTGACACAAGCTGGAGTTATCCCAGAAAAAGGAGCCTCTGCTGAGGAAATGCCTTAAGGAGATCCAGCTATAAGGCATTTTCACAATTAGAAATCAAGTAAGGAGGGAGGGGTAATCATTAGTGGTGCCATCCCTGGGCTGGGGGGTCCTTGGATCTATAAGAAGGCAAGCAGAGCAACAACGCAGGGCAAGCAATACAGTAAACAGCAACCCTTCATTGACTCTGCCTTAGCTCCTGCCTCCAGGTCCCTATCCTGTGTGAGTTCCTGTCCTCCAGAATGCAGGGACAGTGGAGGCAGATGGCTGTTGAGAAAACGAGATGTGGAGTATTTCCCATGAGAACAGAGAGTTCACTGGGAAGAACTTGTTGCCCTAGTGGTAGAAACCATAGGTGGTAGGGCGTACAGAGCAGGCAGAGAACCCCCAACCAGGGTCTCTTGGGGAGTTAGAGAAAGGACTGAAGGAGCTGAAGGGGTCTGCAACCCCATAGGAAGAACAATTCCAACCAACCAGAACACCTAGAGCTCCAAGGACTAAATCACCAACCAAAGAGTACGCATAGAGAGACCCATAGCTCCAGCTGAATATGTCGCAGAGGATGGTCTTGTCAGCATCAGAAGGAATAGAGGCCTTTGGCCCGATGAAGGCTTGATGCCCAGGTGTAGGGGAATACTAAGGAAGGGAGAGAAAAATGTATAGGTGAGTGAACACCATCCAAGCTGCAGAGGGAAGGGGGATGGGATAGGGAATTTCCAGAGGGGAAACAGGGAAGAGGATAACATTTGAAATGTAAATAAACAAAATATCCAATTAAAAAATTGCAAAAAAAAAATTGCAAAAAAAAAAAAAAAATAGTAGGGGTATATGAGCCTGATCTGGAAACTACAGCAATAAGTTCTCTAAAAACTGAACCTTGCATGCTCTCCACCATCAGAAAGCCTGCAACTCCTAGGACTCTAAGGGACTGACACATCTATGCTTCCCTCCAGGAACTGGCACATGTTACACCCTGACTATCAATTTCCAGACACACTTCACAGCAGCTACTTCCGGAATTTGCACTGGACTTCTTTAAAGGGTTTTCCACATCTTAAGGTTTGTCCCATGTCAATTAATAAAACATGCTCAAAAATAAATCAATATCTAGCTCCCAATCTATTTTGTGAGTTTGAGTTTACATATCTTTAGAATGATGGATACACATAAACAAAGATACTTGATTTGAAGTTGGATAAATCAACCAACAGTGTACAGACAGTTCTACAAAGATACATATAGGTTAAGATATAGATGAATAGATAAATAGAGTCATAAACAGGTAGGTCCAACAATAAGTGTTGAAAACTGGCAGTAGACTAGCTATCAGTGTCCACAAACAAGTAGGAATTAAGGCAGTAAATCCAAAAGGGATTAAACATAAAAAGGAAAAAAGACAATAAAAACAAAACTAAACTGTTTGTTTAAGTGTGTGTGTGTTTATGTGTTTATGTGTGTGTGGTAGAGCTATGTGTAAGTGTGTGATGAAGGAAAGGAGATGAACAAAAATATACACACAAATGCAAACTCACACAAGAGAGGGACAGAGAGGGAAGGGAAGAGGGAGAGGTAGAGAGAGAGAGAGAGAGAGAAACTAGATATAGAAATGAGAACCAAACTGGCTAAAGTTCCCAGACATTATCATCACTCACAAGGGCAAGAGCACAGATCTATTGGAAAGTAACTTTAGACCATCACTTAGAGAGTTCCTAGGATGCAAGGTTACATGTTGGAATCCGAGAAAGGCATGTGGAAAACCAGCAGTATAGCCACTAGTTTATGAAGTGAGTATTGAGTAATCACGCATAATTTGTAAGGGAGAGACAGAAAAGAGAGGTATACATTGACAGTAAGAAAAAGAGAAACAAACAAAAAGAGCCAAAGGAGCATGCAGAGGTTGAATCAAAATGAATTCAAGGCAGTCAGCAGATAACCCTAGAAGAAGAGCCAGAGAACACAAATCACAACATCGAAATGCAAAGTTGTGGTTGGGCTGTTGTTCTATGCACCAGTGTGAACATTAATGAGCAACAAAACTTGTGGGAATGCCTCCAATAAATTGCCATACATAGGAAAAGGTTTTGCCTAAGGAGACTCAGATGATGGAGGTCACATGGCTGGGTCAACATTTTGCACTGTGCAGTAAAGTATGCGGAGAGCAGATTCCATTTCATTTTGTTGCTTTGTTTGTTTTTGTTTTAGTGATTGTGTGTTTGGTTGTTTTACTTTATTGTATTTTTTTTAATTCACTGGACAGGTGCAGGCACAAAACCATGGCATGCACTTGAGGCTGATTGGCTTACCTTGATATTTGTGTATCATTAGAAATCAACTTAGGCACATACAGAGGCCCCCTTTTGAGAAGGTCATAAGTCAGGGGAACATACTTTCTATCAGGTTAAAGTTTGGAGGGAGAAAGGAAACCTTGAGAGTTGACAACAGTGCAAGAAATACATATTTGTCAGTGATAATCATAATGAGACAAAGGAACAGCTGAGGCTCCACCTGGAGTGGAAAGCATAGAAGGGGATGCAACTTGCTTCACAGTTGGCCAGAAAGCAAGAGTCTACAAAGAGTTCTCCAAGAATACTCAGAGAGTAATATATGGACAAAGGAAAAATAGAGTCCTAGGGAAGTAGGTCCTTTAATAAGTGTTGAAGTCTGGGAGATAAAGTTGCCATTGGTGCCCACAAAGTAATAAGAATCAAATAAAAAGTTAATAAATTAATACAAAACTCAATCGTGCCTTTCAGTGTGTGTGTGTGTGAGATAGAGCTCTGTGTATGTTTGTTTTTGATAAAGGATGGAGTCAAATACCTGTATACACACACACACACACACACACACACACACACATACACACACACACACACACACACACACACACAAACATACAGAGTTACAGAGAGAGACAAAGAGATAAATAGAGTTTCAGAGAGAAAGCAAGAGAGCAAAACTGCATATTTTATCAAGAACATCCTGGGCCAAGGTTTCCACACGTGGTCTCTAATTACATCAAGCCTCACAGATATATTGGCACCAACCTTTAGACAATCCTTTTGGAGAGGCTCTGGGAGCCAAGGTCACAGGTTGGTGTCACAAAAACCATGTTGAAAAACAGTGGTATATCCACTAATTTATAAAGGATGTTTCAAGTAATCACACACATCCTTGGTAAAGGAGAGATAGAAAAGAGAGACAAACATTGATAGCGAGAAATAGAGGGAAAGTCATAATGAGGCAATGATGCAAGCACAAAGGGATCTCCTGTTAACCCTGGAAGTAGACACCTAGAAGGCCATCAAATATCAACCTAGAACTGCAAAGGTGTGATTGAGCTGTTGTTATTTACACCTGTATGGAGACCCACCTGGGAAGAATTAGGTATGTAGAAGGGAACAGAGACTGGCAGTTAGTCGTTGTTTACAACAATGGACCCAGCTGATAAAGCTCTCGCCTCAAGGACTCTCAAGTGCCTGAGGTCACATGGCTGCTTTGCCGCCATTTTGCACTGGGCAGAAAAGTGTGAGGAGACCGGATTCCATCCCGTTTTGTCTGCTTGTTTAATTGCTTCCTTCTTTGCTTGCATGCTCCTTTGTTTGTTTCTTTGTTTGTTTGTTTGTTTGTTTGTCTTTCATAGTTAGCTTGGCCTAGTTTCTTTTCTTTTCTCTTTTCTTTTCTCTTTCTTTTTTCTTTTCTTTTTTTTTTTCTGACTTCAAAGGGCAGAAGTAGGCACAAATCAATGGCAAGCCCTTGAGGCCGATTAGGTTCCCTTGAGATTTGTGTCTCTCTAGATCTCAACTAAGGGACTTACAGAGGCTCAACTTTGAGAAGGCCATAAAGTCGGGGTCAGTTTTTTTTTGTTGTTGTTGTTGTTGTTTGTTTGTTTGTTTTTTGTCAGGTTATGGCTTGCAGTTGGACAGCAGTGCTGGAGAGTTGACGTCTGGGCGTGGCTTACAGACTGGTCAGGAGCAGGCTTAGTGAGGAAGAGGCGTGGCCAAACTTCCACCCATCAGGTGCAAGTATAAAAGGGCTATGCAGACAGAGGCGAGGTGCACTAGGCTGTGGGCCCCTGTCTCTAGGTGTCCTCCCTCTGCTCAGGAGAGCACACAGCTGACTAGAGGCAGAGCAGGAGCTGAGTGGAGCGTGCACATCCATCTCAGAGGGTCCCATCCTATCTTTGAGAGTGGATATGGAGGCGGGCTCTCAGGCAGGTGTCCTGCAGAAGCTCCTGGATCGCCTTTGCCAGGAGACCGACCAAAGAAAGATGTACAAACTGCTGAAGGAAATGTCTTCGGTTCCGATTCTGTGCGACAGCCTGGCAGAGATTGGCTTCAGAAGGACCATCAAGACCCTGAAGAAACAGCGGCTGCTCGACACCTTTGTGAAGGACTTGGTTGCCAAGTGGTCCCCTGCGTTCCTGCCTGGAACCCAGCCTCAGGAGGCCCAGCAGGACTTTGGCTTGAAGATGAGCCTCACCACAGCCGGCCAGAGCACCTCTCCAGAAGAGAAGGCCCCAGAGCATGTTGGAGGAGATGGCAGAGAGGACTCCCTTGGGCTCAGCAGGGTCAGCTCAGGCCGGACCTCTTGCCTGAGCCCGAGCCGAAAATCACAAGCAAGGTCTGACCCAAGGGCCAGATCTCACATTCGAAGCCAGGATGCAGGAGACAACTGGAGCCCCGAGGTGCAGCTAGATGGCGGGAACCTGGTGCAGGAAGGAACATCCCGGGCAAGCCTGGCGCAGTCTTGGCTTCCCGAAGGAGCCAAGCCCATCTCCAGAAAGCCAGGGGAGCACAACTGCCCTGTGTCTGGTGGGCTCAGAAAGTGCCAGCCACCAGACCGCTGGGAGCAGGAGGAAGCCCCTGGAGCTGGTTCCTTGTGGGCTTGCCTCCATGGTGAATGCTGCTCTCCTTCCTCCTCGTTGGTGCGGCCATACTGCAAGAGGACCAGGGAAGCCCACTGTGGGTCAGAGGCCCAGAGGCCTCCTCCAAAGGTGCCTCGAGGTGAGTCTCCAAGCTCCAAGGATCCACGTCCCATTGCTTCCTGTGCCATTGCAGAGGCTCCCTCCAGGGTCGAAGCCTGCTTCCCAAGGGATGATATCCTAGAGCCAACTTCACCTCAGCAGGATCAAGAAGCCTCAAGTTGGATGTGGGCGCTCAGGAGGCATCACAAAATGCCAGTCTATTCGGGTTGCAGGCCTGCAGCCCGACTGCAGCAGAAACCCCACCTAAGGCTCCTTGCTCAGGAGCCTGCTGGAACCAGGGATGTTGCTCACCGCCAGGCTGACAAGGACAAAGCTGGGCCTGGGCATCCAGAAGAGAAGTCCCCTCCAGAGACCCAGAGCTGCAAGCAAACCCAAGGCCGGCCTGAATCCCCCACACGCGTGAAGCTTCAGGAGTCCCAAGAGGAGAGGCTGCAAGCCCTCAGAGCC
>JADRCD010225792.1:0-24070 GCA_019843815.1 Montemys delectorum
AATAAATAAGTAAACAAACACACAAACAAATAACTGAGTGTGGTGGTGAAGGCCTGCAGTTCTAGCACTCTGGTAAATAGAGGCAGAAGCTCAATCCTCAGCTACACAGTGGGGCCAACCTGATCTAGAAGACAAAACAAAGCAAAAGAAGACAGAAGTCATGGCAGCTTGCTCTTTAACACAGCACACTTTTCAAAGGAAAGAGGAGAGAACATGAAGACAAAATACAGTATGAGCAAAAGCAGATGCCCCCATGTTCTTCATTTCTGGGCCTAGAAGAAGTGGGTCGGAACATTCACCAACCTCAGAAGCAGGCTGCAGGAAACTGTGACAAAATCCCCTATGGTGTACCTCTGACATAAAGGGAGACACTGTTTCCAGGGACTGGAGATGGCTGGGAAGGCTGGATCCTACTTCCAGGCAGAGGACAGAGGCATTGTGGGAAATACCTGGAATTAAAGACAAAAAGGAGCAAGTGAAATCTTTCATGGGGCTCAGCTACTGTAGTTTCCACATTTCGTTTTGCTCTGCCACCTTCCCTGGGAATGACTTCCACTCTGGAGGTGCCAGGGACTCTGGAAGTTCCCTAGACACCTGGACCAAAGTTGACAAGGAGAATCTCCACCCACAGAGCTAACCTGTCTAGCCCAATTGAACTCTCATCCAGCAGGCTGCTTCCTCCAATCCCCCAGCTCCTGGGCAAGGAGAAATTTTGTCTGATGAGATCTGTTCTGTCAGAAGGCAAGCTTTATTTTTACCCTTGAGCCTGTGATCTTCTAGGTGTCTGTAAAATTGGAGAAATATTTTTACCAAGAGGTAGAAATAAAATCATTTCTCTGGCTCCCTGCCTGTAAATCTTGCATGGTGTGCGCTCTGGGGGTGGGAGTTGGCTGACCTTTGCCGACACAAAACTGGCCTGCAATCTTTCCTGGGCCACTCTCCAGCTAGGTTAATCTACTGAGGTTTTGTTTGTTTATTTATTTTGTTTTGTTGCACTTCTCTCTCTGAATGTCAATCTTCTTATCAATAAAATGCACAGGGATGGCCCAATGGTATAAATTAAAAAGAAAAAAACTGGTAAAAATGTTTATTTTATGTTTTGCATTTTTGTTTTTAAGGTAAATTTTAATGTAACCTGTGTTAGCTTTTTCCTCCCTATTTACAGAAAGAGCATCGTGCCATTTCTGCTGATCCAGAACCACTCACCACATTTTGTGGTTTTGTTACCTGTACAGGACCAGTAAGTAATGGCTAAAATAGTGAACAAACAGAAGAATAAGCAGGAAACATCTATGTCTGGTAGCAGAGCCTGGGGATGTGAGAGGCTGGCACCAAAGACCCATTGGGCAAACACCTGGCTCTGCTTTCTCACTTGTATCTGCCATTGGGCCCTCTGGCCCCTTTAGGCTCTGTCGGAAGCATCCCTGCAGCCTCCTCGCTGGGGAATCTGCTTCCCAGCAACTTGACACCTTGAGAGTGAGGAGCAAAAGATGACCTGAGGTGCCTCAATGGGCCTCTGAGGACACAGGGTTACAGGACAAGATGCATGTCCCCATGAAGCCTGTAGGCAACAAGAACTCAATAGAGGGGCCACATCTGTATCAGCCGTGTGGAACAATGGTCAGAGCTGCAGGAGACCTAGGAAGGTGGCCAGGGGGACTGACTTAGAAATGTGACAAGAAAAGGTGATGCTTTGACATATTTCCCCAGTGCCCCAGGAGTGGGAAAGGCAGAGCAGGAGGCAGGACGATATCGCTCAAGGCTCCTTCAAGGCTTTCTCCTCTTAGGACTCACTGACAAGGTTCTGCTTCAGGAGGAGAATAAAGTGCTGCATAAGAAGGACCCTGCCTCCCAGACAGCCCTTTCTGTAAGAACTCAAAACCAAAGCCAACCAATAAGAAACCTTTTACAACTTAACATGCAAATGCTCTGTTTGAGGCGCTGTGCCTGGTACCTCACTTTGCACAGAAGTGTGCTTTCTTTTACTTTATCCTGGACACTTTTTACATATTTTAAAAATCATCTTAGGTTATAATCCAACCATTTCTAGGTAATTTATCACGATGAATAAAGCCATCGCCAGAATCCAGTTTGGAGATATTTTTATCATCCCCAAGGAATCCTTCTCCATATATAGTCATCCCTCTCTCTGCCCAACAGGTTCTCTTCTTGCTATCTCCATATTTGATTTTCTGAGTATTTCTACGGGTGGAATCACATAGGATATCGTCTTGTACGTGTGGGTTTTGTCACACATTGTGAGACTCCCTGGGCACCTCCGCTGTAGATTTAGTTATCATGTCACTGCTACAATATTCAGTTACAGTGACATTCCACAGGGATCTGTCCCCGGGCCAGCTGATAGATGTTTGGGCTCTTTCTGCCTTCCACTATTCTGAATAATGCTGCTATGAATATTTATGTAGATATACCTTTTCATTTCTTGTATGTAGATACATAGAAGTGCTTGGGCATGTGTTAAACTTTTGTTTAACTTTCTAAGGACAGGCAGGAGTCCCTTCTTCTCTGCTGCCTTGGGGGTCCCAGGAAGCAAACTCAGGTACTGAAGCGCGGCAGCAAGTGCCTTTATCAGAGGAGCCTCTTCCCAAGCTCTAAAAGCAACAACGTTTTAGATCCTGTGACTCGCTGACGTTATTAATTCTAATAGTCATACGTTTCTTGGATACTTATCTAATCATTCGTACATTGAACACTTTAGACTGAAGCCCGTCGATCCACAATAGACCGGGAACTACAAATTATAAAAATGAGAATACCTCAAAGCAGGTATCAGAGCATCTCCAAGAACAGACATAAATTTAATAATATAAAACAAGGGGAAAAGATCATTCCAGAGGCTTGGCGTTCTGGGAACAACTGGGGGAGAGGTGAGCAGCACCAAAGCCACCAAAGCCACCTCAGTGTTGGAAACCAAGGGCAATAACCCACCTCCAAAGATTTAAATTTTAGGGTCAATAGCAGAGATCTAAGAAAAATAAATATTTGTACCTGTCAGCCCATTGAAAATAGTAATGTTTCAAAGGCTGACTACATCCTTCTCTTCTAGAAATTTCACCCAGAGACATGCTTCCTGAAGCAAGGCTGTTTCTCTTCTCCCCGAACCTGTGGTCACCCTGGTTATCACCAAGGCAACCGGGCATTTCTCTTCCGTTCTTAAGGGTACCCTGTTTCTTAGAATCTTGTCAGATTCATTTGCTTTAAAAATAGAACTACCAATCTGCTAGCCTTGAGGAGTTTGCTAATTCTGGGTAGAGGTTTGAGGCTACATGTATATATTCTTAGGAAACTAGCCGGGGAACCAGACCCACAGAGAACACTGGGCAGTGGAAATAAACATTGGGGTGTTCTCTGTGGTCACGGGAGTGGAAGCCCACGTGAGAGAGGAGTCAAGTGAGTTAAACACTCGAATCCAAGCATTACTGCCTGTCCCAAAGTCTCTCGCACTCCTTCCAGCTTTGTGGAACAATTAGGAAGGGTGTGGGGACTGAGGAGGCCCAATCGCTCACGAAGCACATAAATGGTCTTGCACTGTTTCTCGGGGTGCTCTGATGCTGTCCCAGGTGAGGAGGGCTGGGAGAGCCAACTGCTCCACAGGCTCCCAGGTACCAACTGCCACTAAGTGTGTTTCAGCAGACTCTTTCCTGTTTCCACTGGAGACACACAGAGTGGATGCTGCTCTGTCACTCTATTGTATAGTCCTTTGTGGGTGGGCAAGTGAGCAGAAGAATCCGAACATGAGTAACACATAGATCACGCATCAGCAATTCTTTGGATGCGATTGATGTTCAAGTTCCATTGACCTGAGTCAGGTTCCATTGACCTGGGAAAATGCTTGTGTTCCTTCCATTTTCGATGACTGACTCTTACCTTGTCTAGATCCATCCTCCTCTGAATCCCCAGTTCATCTTAGAAAACAAATAAAACCAAAAGACCAAACCAAACCAAACCAATAACAAACCCCTTCTCTCTAGTCATATTCCAACCTGGAGACCCCTGTCATAAGTGGACATTTTGGAGGCTGCTTCAGCTCTCACAGACATCCCAGTAGCAAAGAGCAGAGCAAGTACCAGAGTGTGGCCATACACACAAGGAGCCACTCTGCTGACCTGGTTCCCTGTTGGCTGCTGAGCCAAATTTGAGAACACCTAACAATAGCTGACTGCATATGGCGCCTCTGAAGCCACTGCAGGGGCTTAGATCTTACATACTGGCATTGTCTCTTTACAGATAGAATCTAAGTCCAGCAGGAGCAATCACTAGGAACTTCTGGAAGCTTCCAGCTAGGGCTCCAGGAGTCCTAGCCACACATCTCCTCAAGCAAGCTGAGCCTCACACTCACACTTTCCCCCAGAGAACTGAGAGTTTGCTCATCAATGCTGTTTATACAAATCTGGGTGAAGAGAGGGCTGGTAGGGTGAAAAACCAAAAGTATTTATGTGTGAGAGTGGCTGCTTCATTAGGACCTGAGGTGAGGGAGGGGGGATGGTAGGTAAAGCTCCAGCCTCCCCTAGCATCTGTGAGAGAGCTAAATATGGGAAGATCAAACAAAAGCACAGCTTGTCCCCTGTCAAGCAGCCAATCAGAGTTCTCCAAACAGCAGCTGTTCCTCTGACAATAACCAAAGGCTTCATGCTCCCAGCATTGTCAGGGCTAAGCTGTTCTTCAGGAGTGGGATCACCCTTCAAATGGCTCAACTTGTTTGACTTGTAACACATTTTAACACAACATTTAAAAACTTTAAATGTTACTGTGCAAGCCAATACCTGAAATGCTTGCTTTTTAGAGAAATAGGTGGGGGCAGTGGGGACACAAAAACAATGGGAGCATTTCTTAAGGATTCAAGCGCCAGCCTGGAAAGGTCTCAACAGTCAAAGCCAGAATTTGGACCACAGAATAAATAACGTTAATATTGAGTTCTATGCTAAAGGGTAAGTATCCATTATCCTTGAGCTTATTCTCATACAAATGATTGAATAAATATACTCATGGAGGAGTAAGGATACTTTTAAATAGAATTCTGAAGAATAAGTGTAGGAGTGAGCAAAATTGTAAAAATCAACCATCAAAATCTCACAGTAATTACCACAGGCCACAGTGCACTGATCAGTGACCAATTCAGTAGAGGATATTTTACAGGGAGAACAGCTTGAACATATTTCTCTTCAAACTCAGTGGGTATTTGTGGCTGTTTTAACAAATGAACACCAAGGTTTTGATATTCAATTCTTTCCTCAAGGAGGGAGTACTCTTTCTCTGGGATTGGTTGAATGTGGGTTTGAGACAGGCTGACTCCATGACAGACTTCAAATTAGCAGTTCAGGAGACTTGGTTTAAATCTCTGTTTCCGAGAACTGGGCAAGTCCAGGCTTCAGAAGCTGCCCCACCATCCAGTCTGAGGCAAGGACAATGGGTCAGCAGCAGTTTCTAGACTTCCTCAGCAACAGTTTCCAGACCTCCCCAGCAACAGCTCTGAAATGTCCTTAGAGATAGAGCCAATGATAGAGGTCACCTACCCATCCCCAGAATTCCCCTAATGTGCTCTAAATTGGGCCTACAAGCTCACTTAGGTGACTCCATCTTGGAATTTGGTAGACCCCAACATGCTGGACTTCTACAGAATAAAACATGTCTTTGCTTTTGCATACTATTTGAGTCCGGGGTATCAGTCTTCAGTGAATCATGAACCCTTACAAGTTCACTTTTAGCAAATTATATGTAGAAGAGTTTTTATAGTAATGTTATCACAGCAAAAAAAACTCCTTAACAAAATGACCAAAGTTAATATTATCACTGATATGTCATGGTTTAAAAACTTTTGAAATTACATTTATTCAGTGTGTGTGTGTGTGTGTGTGTGTGTGTGTGTGTGTGTACTTTAGCGTGCACTAAACTACAGTGTGCCTGTGAATGTTGAGGACAACTTGTGGGAGTGGGTTCTCTTCTTCTACTGTATGAATTCTCAGGCTTGGCAGCAGGTGCCTTCTCCCACTGAGCCATCTTTCTAGCCTATGTTTTTCTGGCTTCACATGTAAATAGATATATATCTATTAATGTGATATAACTAGAAGGATAATTTCCTCCTGGAGTTCTTCCCCCAAATCCATAACCTATGAATAAGAACACATTAGATAAACCCAAATTAAGGAATATTCTAGAAAATGCTCAGCTTCTCCTTAAAGTATCAAGTTTGTGAAAGTTGAAGACAAATGAGCTAGTCTAGTTTGAAGGAGGTAGAGAGGGCCCTGAGATCAGATGTGATGTGGAATCCTGAAACAGATAAAAGTGAATCATTGGGAAAGTTGGGGAAATACAATACAAATTAAGTCTGGACTTCAGGTATTGTAGTTAACCCTGTGTTAACACCTTAATTTTTATTAATATGCCATGATTATATAAATATTGGGACAAATGGGAACTCTGTTGGGCTATACAAGAACACTTTACTCCTTGTAACATGTTTGCAAGCGTAAAATGATCTTACAACAGCATGCTTTAGATGCCCTGAGCATGACTCTCTAGCTCTAGGCAAGAGGGAATGAGCCACAGATCATTTTTCCTACTGAGTATAATAACTAAAAACCCTGAGCAAACCTATAAAGTGACTCCCCAAGGACTCTAGACATGAGAGTAAACTACGTCACCTCGGTGAGGAAGGAGGTCAGCAGTTGAAGAACCACAAATACAGTCCTGGTGAAGAGTCCTGGTTTTTGTGCCTTTCATTTATCTGCTGAGTTTGAACTCAAAACAAGCTATGTCAAGAAAATATGCCCTGCATGTGAAGAGTAAATCTCTTGAGAAGCATGTCTCTCTGGCCAGAGTATTAGGAGAGGGAACAATTGGGAAAAGGCTGGACAGTATTGGTTAAATCCAAGAGATATTTTCTTTTCTCATTTTTCTTTCATGCTTGGACACCATCTTGCCCCATGCTCACACCAAAACCAAATGTGACACTTAGCCAGCTGAGACTGACAAGAGATTGATCTCTTTAAACCAGGTGTAGTGGGATGTGCCTAGAGTCCTAGTCCTTGAGAAGCTAGTGGCAGGAGAATTTTAAGTGGATCTCTCTCTTCAGGTATGGAGATGGAAGACAAGTACCCTATTCTGCCAAGTTCAGGGCATCTTGTCTCACTTCTTTTCTTGTCTCAGAGGACACAGTTTAAATCAGTTGTTCTCAACCTGTGGGTTGTGACCCCTTTGGGATTTTGAATGACCCTTTCACAGAGGTTCTGTATCAGATATTCTGCATGTCAGGTACTTATACTAACATTTATAATTGTAGCAAAATTATAGTTATGAAGTAGCAATGAAAATAATTTTATGGTTGGGGGCCATCACAACACGAGGAACTGTATTAAAGGGTCACAGCATTAGGGGGGTAGAGAACCACCAGTTTAGAGAGAAATCCTATCTTTCTAGGCAAAGGATGGTTCCCAGGAGCTTGAATGGTATTTGTAGTGGCAACAGGAGCACTGCTGCTAGGCAACCTGGAGGCCTCCTCCTCTCTCAGGACTGACAACCTTTCTCTTCTGCTGCAAGGCTTTCTCAGCAATGGCTGACAGCACCAATACCTTTTTCCTGCTGGGTCTGCTGCTCTCCTGCATCATGACCAGAAATAATGTTTGCATCATTATTTACATGCTGTAAACAGCTTGGCTTTGCCCCAAGACTCTGGTGAGAGCCAGATAAGAAGCCTCCAGTCACGCTCAAGTCTAATCTCAGTCCCTGGGAAAGTCTAGCTCCTGTGGCAGCCAGGCATCATTGTCTCTGGCCAAGAAAGGGGCTTAGCCAAGTACAGCAAGCCACTTCCCAGCTCATGTGCAGTCTGACCTAGTGCAGAGGAACACCTCTCTGGTAGGGAATGGTTCGCCATCTTTCATCTTGCACAGAGGTGTTGCCTTGACTACCAGCTCTACCTGGGGACCCCCAAATTGCTACTGCTGGTGAAATGTCACAAATGTGACCCCCTAGACTACTGGAAAGTCCAAAGGTGGCACGTTGATCATGGCATTCTCTATACTCTGCATCTGGTTTAGCTGTGATTCATTGAGGGTAAAAGGCCATTTTCACAGCCAACTATAAAAAGCTTCCCCCACTCCCCGGCCAAATGAGATCACTGTGACCTAGCAAAGAGGGTCAGACACTTCCCCTTACTCCAGAAAAGCCATCAAATCCTCAGGGTGCAGGGCCATGTGACTTCTTCATAACAAGCCCACTCCTACTGACATGATTCATGGTCCAGTTCTCTCCACAGTAGCTTCCCTCATTGGCTCCAACTTTTCTTTCCTGATGACGTAATAGGTTCCTTCCCCTGGCCATGTTGCCCTACTCAGTTAACAAACCGTTTAGCCGTCTTTGAAAACATTGAATTGCCTTGCTTGTAGTAAACAGCCTTCTGGATTCTGTTTAGATTTCTGGCTTTTATAACTTCTGTATGTGACAGCCAGCGTAGGGACAGAGATTCTCCCCTAATGACTTAACATAATTAGGAAATATGCCATTTGGCTTTTGTTTGTTTGTTTTGCTTGTGATTGTTTATTGTTTTGTTTTAAAGGTCATGGGGTAGACAAGAAACAGCTCCCACCTTGCCGCCTAATGACAGGTGCTCAAATTATGTCGTGGAGAAGTAAAGGTTTTCATATACCAACTCCACTTGTGAAGATACCAGTGTAGCTATCAGGGCAGGAATGGACACAGTATAAAGAGTCACTATGCCAGTTCCATATGCCAGTTCCATTGGCTATGAGACTATTGAAATAGTGTGTTCCTGCAGGAGTCCCATGCCACGAGGAAGCAGAGTCTGAGGCCTGGTACATCCAGAGAAGGAACTTGTATCCCACAAAGATGATTCACACAGTTCTGACAACTTGTCAGACTACCTGTCAGGAGTGATTGGTGCTGAGAGAATGAGAATGAGCAATGTCACATTTTACCTGGGAATACTTAACTGCGCATGCTTCTTGCCTTAGACTTGAATCTAAACCTCTTGTCGGCATGCCAGAAGATGGACTTAGGGAAATAACCATATCTCTTTACTTGTTTCTTTCCCAATTTGGTCACACCTCATCTCCCTTCTTTCGTTTTCATTAGTACTTGTCTGATTGGCCTATTGAGCAAGCGTAGCTTTCTTGGGCTGCCAAGGCCCTGACCTCAATAATTCTCTAACACTGAGAAATCCCAAAGCTACAGTATTACTTACTTTACTATCACTGTGACCATCATGAATGACCAAAGCAACTTATAAAAGAAAGCATTTAACTAGGCTTGTGATTCCAAAGGCTAGAATCCATGATGGAAGAGCAAAGGTATTATTATGAAATATAATGCAGCAGCAGGCAGGGGTAAGGGATATCTAGCAGGCCTATGCCAAGGTGTTCCCCTGAGAAATCACAGCATGCAACAGCCCTGATATAAGGGAGATTTATTGTAGGGGAAGGGAGTGAAATGAGGACCTGGAGAAGGGGTAGAAGCAGAGCCATGAGGGCAGAGGAAATGGGGATAGAGAAGGACAGAAAGAAGGACAGAAAGAAAAAAGACAGGCAGGCTAGAAACATGTGGGAACAGAAAGAGAGAAAGAGAGTGAGTGGGAGGGCACTGGTGTAGTGAGCAGTCCTTTTTATAAGTCAGGCTACCCACACCTGGCTGTGGTGCAGGTAGTAATGGCAGAAGGTGATGATGTCAGCTGTTGCGAGGTCCCGGTGCTAGGTCCCTGGGAGGAGCCTAGCAGAACTGCCTATAGGCCAGTAGGCATTATAATTGGTGGGATAGCTGAGAGCTCACATATTGACCTATGAGCAGAAGGCAGAGAGATCACACTGGGAATTGCACCAGTCTTTTGAAACCTTGAAGCCCACCCCCATGACATACTTCCTCCAGCAAAGATCCACCTCCTAATCATCCCAGTCACAGGAAGAAACTCATCTGTTGTCAGCAACTGGGGATTTCAGGGAACACACAGTGGGACTGAACCCCAAGGCTGTCCCCACCCATGTATGATGCCCTCAGAATCTTGTTCCACCAAAGTACTGAAGTTGGAAGAAGTGTAGGAAAATTTTACCCCTTGGCCAGGATTTCCATGGCAGAGCACTTACTGCTTTGTAGAGTATCCAGAATATGACAATAAGCTGGAGACCACGTGTCTGCCGACAGTTGAAGTTGCAAAAACCTATGCTCCTGGGCAGGCTGTCTCTCTGTAAGAATAAAACCTACTCTTCTGCTTAAGGAGCCATGGAAACCTTGTATCAAAGTTCTTTCTGTAGGTTGAATGTCCCATTTCCTTTGAAATGTCAATTCTGTGATAAGAGTTCGACTCTTCCCCATCTACTATCCCTCTCCAAAGACATCTGTCCATCAGTCATTCAGGAGATTGGTTCCAGATGACCCTTGACCATACATTATATGGCATGCCATAGTACTGCATATGCATACTTTACCCATATACATTTTTTCCCTCTGTGGTGCTCGGAGTTGAACCAATGGGCTCACTGATGCCGGGTAAGTGCTCTACCACTGAACTACCTCTTCAGTCCTCCACCTATATTCTGTATTTTATCTCTAGATTACCTATAATGCCTAGTTTAATATAAATATAAATTTTATATTGTATTAATTAGATGAAAAGAAACTACGCATTCAGTATGGACAATTTTATCCTGAATATTTTGATCTACAATTTTATTCTGAATACTTTGATCTGTACTGGGTATGGAGCCCACATATACAGAGGACCAGCTATATTCAGAAATAAATCCACACACTAGTCATTATATAACATTCTCTGTTGCAATTGATACCAGGAACCTGTATCACAAACACCCTATACTTAGGATGCTGTGGCAAACCTCAGATCCTTATGTTACAAGCTTGTCATTACTGCAGTTGTTACATTTGTTACATTTGGAACTTCTCCCCACAGCCTTAAGGGGGTGGGGTGGGGTGGGGTGTGTGGGAAACCATTTCTTCCCTTAATATTTTAATAGATCCCTTCAAACCTACATTTCTATTAACACAGTTGGTGGTGATATTAGTTTAGCTTCCTAGTAATTATGTCACATTCATGATGAACAGCAAACTTGTAGCTAACATTTTAAATTAACTTTTATAGTTACCATACAGAATAATGGATTTATTATGACATTATTCATATACACATACATATACATACATATATATGTATAAATATATATACACTCATATATATATGTATACATATATATATATGCCCCCACTATCTTTTCTTTTACCCCCAATAACTCCTTCTGTTGTATATGTGTGTATGTTTGTGTATTCATATATATTACAAATGTGCATATTAAATGAAGATTCTCCCTCATTACTCTTTCTTGTTCACCCCTTCCCTTTATATGTCTCCATTCATGGTCTCCCTTATACTTCACGTCATATTTAGGCTCTCTTTATGAGAGAAAACATGCTATTTATCTTTCTGAGTTAAACTGAGTTAGGCTATTTTGCTTGACAAGATGATCTTCAGTTTCATACATTTTCCTGAAAAATGATGACATCTCATTCCTCTAAAAAAAAAAAAAAACAAAAAAAAAAACTTTTATTGAGACTAGAGAGATGGCTCAGCAGTCAACAGCACTGACTGCTCTTCCAGAGCCCCTGAGTTCAATTCTCAGCAACCACATGGTGGCTCACAGCCATCTGTAATGGGGTCTGATGTGCTCTTCTGGTGTGTCTGAAGACAACAGCAGTGTACTCACATACATAAAATAAATATTTAAAATAAATGGACATAAAAACATTTTATTGGTTCTTTGTGAATTTGACATCATGCACCCCAATCCCACTCATTTCCTACTAACCTTTAACCTGCCCTTCACCCTTGCAACCTCCTTCCCCAAAAAAAGAGAAAAAAATTATCATGGAAGCTGTAGTGTGTCACAATGTGCCACACAGGATAACCCTTTGTCTATACCTGTTTGCTTGCAAATGTTCATTGCAATGACTATTTGGTCTGGTATGAGGCTTCTGGCTTCTGCTACTCTATCCATATTGGAGCCTCACTGGTACTCCTCTCAGACATCCTTTTGTTGCCCTGTGTCATAGAGATCCTGTAGTATTTGATCTATAGGACCAGCCCCTCCACACACTCCAGCAGTTCATCTATGGGGTGGACATTGGGGTGAGTCAATTCAAAGCCCTGGATCTGGGACTGAGAGGTGGCTGAGCTGTTTAGCCTGCTGGTTTTCCTGCTTTCATGCTCATGGGGTGGCTAACCAGCAACTCCTGAAACCAGGGCCAGCTCTACCCTGCTGCCCAGGCAAGATATAGGGCCTGCCCTCCTGAATGTTGCATTGGTGAAGGACATGGCCAGTTCTCCCACTGTCATGATTCTGGGGCCACCTCTCTCACATAGATAGCAAGAGACAAAGGAGGGGAGGAGAGCATCTCTCCCTCATCCATGCCATTGCCCAGCAGACAGGCAGGGCCAGCTCTTCTGCACTCACGACAACTCAACATCCAGGGTTTGCTTTACTGTGCTGTCCAGGTGAAGTGTAGGGCCCACTCTCCCGAGTGCTGTAGCAGGTGAGGGGCAGGGCCAGTGTTTCCACTTTGCTGACCTTGGGGACAGCTCTCTGCCTGCTATAGGTGGTGGTGGAGCATCTCTCTGTCACTCCCAGGGCCAGCTCTCCCATGATGAACAGGTGACAGGTAGGGTCAGTTCTGCTCAGTCCTCAGACACCAGCATGTCCCCGAGCTACAGCCCAGACCAAGGATGTCTGCCTGGTCTTTAGTGGTAGGTAACAGATCCTTGCTGCTGCAGGGCCACAGACCCAAATGTAGTTTCTGGTGGCGGCACAGACCAGGACCACACCATGGTCTTAGGTGGCGTCACCAGCTACTGACATCAGACTGTTCTTCACTATCCTCAAGTCTCCAGTTCTACCTTTCTTCATTGTGCCCACACCCTTCTGTTTATCTTCTATTTCTCCACTACTCATTTGCTCTTCTTGATAACACTGGGAGTCTCTGAGTATCTGGGGTCATTGTCTCAGGGGTTGTCTCAGGAGTTCTCTGCTCTGCTTCTGCATTATGGAGTCAGGCAGGGGGATCATCTTGGACATGGTCTGCTCCCCAAGGCCCGCCTAGCACCAGACTGGTAGTCATCTCAGGCTTGCTCCTTGCCCAGCTTGCTCAAGTGGCCCCTAGTGAGGTCATTTGTCTCAGGCTCACCTCCCACCCAGGAATCAGAGCTCTTTTAGTCTCTTGCTTGGCTTGTTCCCTGTACTGGGAGCCAGTCTAGCCCTGCCCTGTGCCAGAGATGGTTATCTCAGGCTAGCTCCCTGCTCAGGCCCCCTGGCACCTGAATAGTGCTCATCTCAGGCTTGCTTTCTTTCAGGGAATATCAGGCTACTAATCGTTTAGATGTTCACAGGTCAGCACACTGAGCTTAAACACAGCATCTCTCCTCTCTGTCACCTACCGATGCACACATGACCCAGCAGCCACACCTGCAGCACCTCTAGGGACAGGGCATCTCATTCTTCCTTATACCTACTTAAAATATATAACTTTGTTTTTCTTGGTAGCCATCTAGGCTGGTCCCATACCTTGTCTCTTGCCCATGGTACAGCAACAAACCCAGATATTTTAGTATTTCTATGCTGTGTTGACTTATATACTTGGTTACATATCCAGTAATAGTAAACTGGTTCTACTTTTAGCTTTTGAAGACACTCCATGAATCTGTGTGTGTCCAAATACTGAAGGTTCTTTTCTCCAATTGGTTTTTGATTAATCAATGAAGATGCCATGGCCAGTGGTTGGACAAAGGGAGATGGGGCAGGACCCTAAGGTTGCTTGGATTAGGATGCAGGGAAGAAGAGAAGAATTAGCATGACTCAGGGAGAGAGAGACAGATTAGATTTAGAGCAGCAGAGGGAAGATCATCCAAAATGTAGTTAGGAAGGGACTGTGACCCTGGGAAAGGCTTCCCAGAAGCATCTTGGGTAGTGGGGAGGATTATAACTAACTGCCCAGCCTTTGAATAGCCAAGGCATTTCAAAAATAAGCTAGTGTGTGTGTGTGTGTGTGTGTGTGTGTGTGTGTGTGTGTGTGTGTGTGTCTTTCATTCAAGAATCCAAAAAATTCCTGGCAGGTGGCTGGAAGCACGAGACTGACAGGAGCACAAACCAGAGTAGCTAAAAACTCACTGCTTCAGGTTCTCTCTATGTGGTCCTGACAGTTCTGTAACTCATCATGTAGATCAGGCTGGCCTCAGACTCCCAGAGACCTGCCTGCCCCTGCTCTCTGAAATGCTGGGATTAAACATGATAGCCCCCACACTGGACCCAGCATTTGTTTTCTTGGTTATTGTCACTCTGAGTTGAGGAGGAATCTCAGAGGAGGCATAATTTGTCGTTCTCTAATGGCTAAAGATGTTGAACACTTTTTTGAAATATTTATTAGCCATTTGTATTTCTTCCTTTAAGTTCAGTGCACTTGCTCATTTATCAACTGGATGATGGGTAGTGGATATTTAATTTTAATTTTTAAAAATAAATCCTAGGTGTCAATCCTCTGTAAGATGTATAGTTAGCAAGAATTTTGCCCATTCTGCAGATTGTACTTTTCTCCGTGTTCATTGCTTCCTTGGCTGGGCAGATTTTTTTTAACTCCCCTGCCATTCTACTTGTCAGTTCTTAAGCTATTTCCTGAGCCCTTCCCATCCATTTCAGAAAGACTTCACTTCTGCCTATATCTTTAAGCAAGTTTCTTATGTTCTCCTCTAGCAGTTTCAGATTTTATACTAAGATCCTTGATTAATTTTGGACTTATTTTGTGAATAATGAGAGATAAAAATCAAGTTCCACTCTTCTATCTGTGAATAACCATTATTTTACTAAGTGGGAGAAAAATTGAAAGCATTTCATGAATGATATGAGGGTACCGTCTTAGGGTTTTATTGTTGTGAAGAGACACCATGACTAAGGCAACTCTTACAAAGGCAAACATTTCACTGGGGCTGGCTTACAGTTTCAAACATCATCACAGTATACGCCATTATTATCATGGTGGGAAGCATGGCAGTGTGCAGGCAGATGGGAAGAGCCAAGAGTTCTACATCTTGACCGGCAGTTAGCAGAAGGAGACTCTCTTCTACAGGCAGCTAGTAGGAGGGTCTCTCTTCTCTACTGGGAGGAGCTTGAATATAGAACCTTAAAGCCGGCCTCATCAGTGACAAACTTCCTCCAAGGCTACACCTACTCTAACAAGGCCACACTTTCTAACAGTGCCACTTCCCACAGGCCAAGCACACTCAAACTATCACAGGTACTCAAAGGTTTCTGATCTGTCTACTCTTGCTCAATATAAGCCTCGAAGCCTTAGCTAGAGTGGTGTGGCAAGAGAAGAAATGGAAGACATACAAATGGGAAAGAGGAAGTCAAATCATTCCCATTAGAAAATGCCATAGTCTTACACTTGGGAGACACTAAAAACTACAGGAAACTGCTAGGCCTGATATACACTTTCAGCAAAGTAGCAAGATACAGAAATAACTTACAAAAATCAGTAACTTCCCTCCACATAAAAAGAAATCAGAGGATAAAATACTATTCATAATACCTTCAAGAATAAGATACCTAGAAATAAACTTAAGGAAGTGAAAGACTTGTAGACTGAATCTAAATGACTGCGGAGAAAACAGAAGAATCAAGAAGAAATACCTCCCTCCCATGCTTATGGACTGGAAGAATTAACATTGTGAAAATGACTATATGCCAAAAGCTATAGAGTTTATGCAAACTCCATCAAAATTTCAATAACATTCTTTACAGAACTAGAAAAAAAGTCCGGCACACCCATCTGAAATACATACACATAAATGCACAGGCACACACACACACACACACACACACACACACACACACACCAAAGTGACCCTAAGCAGAAAGGGCAATGTTGTAGGTTTATATTGCCCAACTTCAAATTATACTTCAGAATTATAGTAGTGAATTCAGCATGGCGCCAGCTCAGTACCAACACTGTTACCACCATTTTCACATTAGCTCTTGTGAATGTGCTCAGTGCTCATCAGTGCTGTGGATCTACAGTTGATATTTATTACCTAACAACTAGGTTTTCCATTGGTCTTTACTCGATGTTCTCTTGGCCATCTCCATTTTTGCCTCTCATTTTGTCTTTTGGCATATTTATTCTCCTTAGATGGTTTGTGATCCCGACACTTGAACCTTCTGCCTTCTATGTCATGTCTCAATTGCCAATAAGTATTGACCAGGCAAATAGTTCAGCATGCATCCACATGGCAGCCACATAGTAGAAAGAGAACTGAGTCTTCCACGTGTTCCTCTCCCCTCCACACATGCTCTGTGGCATGTGTATGTCCCACACACATGTTAACCACCACAACAACAGCAATAATAATAATAAATGTAATAAAAATTTCAAGTATTGACCAGGATAGTGTTGTGGTTTTGAATAGTCTCCTGGAGAGGTCTGTCCATAAACAGCCATCTTGGGCATAATGGCCTAAGCAGCTATGTGTCCATCTCAGCCTTCCCAATACTGTGACCCTTTAATACCATTCCTTGTATTATAGTGATTCCCATCCATAAAATTATTTCTGTTGCTACTTCATAAGTATAATTTTGCTGCTGCTAAGAGTCATACTGTAAATATCTATGTTTTGTGATGGTCTTAGGTGACTCCTGTGAAAGACTCCTAGCCCTCAAAAGGAGTCGCAACCCCTAGGTCAAGAAGCATGTATCTCAGCAGTCTATTGCTGAGTCATGGTCTCCATATTCAGTAGAGGATATAGCATGACGGCCATTGCCTAGAGCTCATTCCCTGGAGTGGAGGAGCCTGAGGGTTAGGTAAGAACTAACCTGAGAAAAGTAACTGAGACACAGAACAATCTAGCTAATCTAGTGGCAATGTTACCTGAGAAGGTAGACTCCGAACAGGAGGCACCGGGAAGAGATTGCTTTATTCAAGGCAAGGAGACGGGACAGCAGCCTGCGTCATTCAGTCTGAAGTCAGGTAGAATCTCGTCACCATGGCAACTTGCCCTATAGAATACACACTTGGAAAAAAGATAATCACAATAAAAATGGTATGAATCTGAGTGGCTGACAAAGAGGGACAGGAAACAAGAGAGGCCACCGAGGTGAGTCTCACCATGCAGTGACTATATGGTTGAGCTCCTGAACGTGCAGGCTCCCTAATGTGGCTTGCGAGGCACATCCTGATTCGGAATCTGACATCACTGACCTCCATACCATGGTCTCCCTCAGCCCACCTCCAGAATGGCACAGGCTTTGACAAGGATGTTTCTATCAGCCCTTGCTGGCTTCTAGACATTACCATTCTCTATTCTGAGTTCTGTCCCATTGTCTAATTTGCTTTCTCACTGCAGGCGTTGCAGAAGATCCACATTATGATTGGCGAATGTGGAGACACAGCACAGTAAAAACAGGGTTGCTTGACTTGGGTCATTTGTTGCCTCTTTATCCTTAGGCTCTGAAGACAACCAATAGTAGGTTACAATCCCAGTGTCAAATTTGGGAGTTCTGCCATGCATTATTAATCTGGTTTTAAACTTTGCACCCCCTTCCAGGGGCTCTATCCTTTCCCATACCCCTGTCCAATCTTAGGGTGACAGGTTCTGTAAGCTTCCTTATTCCACAAAATTTCATCTCAGGGAGTCCTGGATGTCCCTGTTGGTGAAAAACAGGAAATGAGCGGGGGCTGCCATCCTGTCATCTGCAGACATTACATCACCTGCCCCTGGCCTTTCTGTCTGCATTGCTTTGATCCTGCCTGGCTTCTTAAAAGCTCTTGTTTTTGCTGTTAGCATTTTCCAGGAGCCTCTTTGGGTCCTGGGATGTCACCTCTCTGGCATGATTCCTTCAGGCTTGTGTCATCCCTTGTGTTTGTCTTTGACTAAATGTGTCCCCCACTCCTCCCTTTTTTCCTCTCAAGGAACAAAGTCATAACACTCATATTTTATCTCAGTCTCTCTGGGAACTCCTGATTAAGGCTTCTTCCCTGGTAGAGCCTCCGGCAATGAGATTGGATCTGTTTTTCTGGCTTCCGTCCTGAGCCTTCAGCTGCATAGACCACACATTGGCAGTGTAGCTCCAGAGGGGTGAGAACCAAAGAGCTTGCCTTAAAAATGCAACCCTAACCTAGGGTCTGAAATTAAAACAAAGAAGAAACACCGTGCTTAATAAGGAAAATAAAGGGTCTTACGAACTCAGATTTCCTTTATCGCCTGGGATATATAGATGAAACTGGTAGGCCTTACCCTCACTCTTGGCTTTTCAAATCTCTAAGATCAAAACATTTTATATAGCTTTGTGTGATGAATGTGCACACGTGTGTGTGCACACACATGTACACGAGAGGGATGTAAATGCACATATATGGGTGTGCTTGCATTGAGGAACAGCATATGAGAGTCCCACTATGTAGCCCTGGGGTGCAACTCCACACCTGGCTAAAAACATTAATTTTTAGCAATGTCGTCAACTTTTTCTGAAATATTTTAAGATATTCTAGACAACAATTTTCATGGAGGCTAGAAGAAAGAAAGCACCAGCAAAATTGCTGGCTAAGGTAGATTTGAAAATCAAAGCCTAATTGTTTGTTTGGGCCATTTTAACACTGTGAATTGGATCCACCCCCCGACCCCACCCCTCCAATTTAATTTTGTTTGTCCTAACTTTATGTGTGTATGGGTATTTCACTTGCATCTATGTTTATGTACTACATGTATGCAGTGCCCAAGGAGGCTGGAAAGGGGCATTAAATCCCCAGGGACAGGAGTTATAGATTTTTTTTTTTTTTTTTGAGCTGCCGTTGGGTGCTAGGTGTCAAACCCAGGCCTCTTGAAGAGAAGGAGGTGTTCCTAACTGCTGAGTCATCTTTCCAGCTCTAAAACTCTCCCAATTTTAAACAAATTTTTCAGACTTGGTCAGAAGAGAGGCCAGCATTAGAAGAAACAAGACTTTAAATATTAGTGAGAAAAATCCTGCCTGAGTTGTAGAACCAGGATTTCTCACTACAGTCGTCAGGACTGCATGATTTGTCATTTGACAACGTTTTAGAAAGTGTGTTACGCGCACTGTGATAGACATTAGAGCTCTGACTGTAGACATGAATCTCACAGTCAGGCAGCACTGCCTCTGAGCAAAGCATCTTCCTCTTAGTCCTCTTCAAGTCTTCATTCAGCTTGCCTCACTCTACATGATCTTATGTGACTTGAATCGCTATGCAAGCCAACTTGACCCAACAATACCAATTCCCTCTGTCCTTCCCCAGGGAAGATGCACACTCAGATACTAACCATTTTCCCCATTCTGCGGAGATGCTCTGTGTGTGCACGTGTGGGTGTCTTAGTCAGGGTTTCTATTCCTGCACAAACATCTTGACCAAGAAACAGTTGGGGAGGAAAGGGTTTATTCAGCTTACATGTCCACACTGCTGTTGATCACCAGAGGAAGTCAGGACTGGAACTCTAGTGGGTCAGGAAGCAGGAGCTGACGCTGAGGCAGAGGCCATGGAGGGATGTTCCTTGCTGGCTTGCTTCCTCCTGGCTTGCTCAGCCTACTCTCTTATAGAACCCAAGACTTCCAGCCCAGAGATGGCACCACCTACAAGGGGCCCTACACCCTTGATCACTAATTGAGAAAATGCCCCACAGCTGGGCCTCATGGAGGCACTTCCCCAACTGAAGCTCCCTTCTCTGTGATAACTCCAGCCTATCTCAAGTTGACACACAAAACTAGCCAGTACAGTGGGCATGCATGCGGAGGTCAGAGGTCAACCTTCAGGTGCTGGCTATCTTGTTTTTTGACTCAGGATCTCTCACTAGGATGTCCCCCATTAGGCTAGGCTGGCTGGGACAAAAGTCCCATCCTGGAGAGAAAGACATGGTGGTGGAGGTGTGATCCAGCTGGTCTGTTTGCATCCAGCCAGGAAGCAAAGAAAGGTGGAAATGGCTGTCCAGCCTGCTTTCTTCTTTTGGTGTGGTACTCACCCCACAGACAGGTGCCATCCCATATCAGATATTCTGAATATCAGATATTTACATTCTTAACAGTAGCAAAGTTGCAGCTATGAAGAAGCAATGAAATAATTTATGGCTGAGGGGTCACCAAACATGAGGAACTGTATTAAAGGGTCACAGCTTCAGGAAAGTTGAGAACCACTGTGTTAAAAGATTCAGTGTCCTGGTAGGGAGCAGTTTATGGTTTGGAGGTATCCAGCTTCTGGTTGAGCCTCACATAAAGGAATGAGAGATGACTGGGTCTTTAACCTTCCCTATTCATGGAGACCCAACCCTTGTAGCCAAATTACCCCCTCAAATGTCCCCCTGCAAAGACCACCATTTGGAATTTGGTTTTCCAGTATGTGTGTCACTGATATCTAGCCCATTAGAGACTCTTTAGTTCTTATGTCCGCAGATGATAATTTGCTAAGCCTTCTTGTATGAACAGCGAGCCTGGAGTGTGACTATTTTAGCCTTTGCTGCCTACGGAATGGTTAACAGAGCGGCTTACACAGATGTGTCACGAAGCTGTCCAAGGTGGCAATCTTTTTTTTTTTCCAGAACTTAAGAAGTAACATTTTCCACTGAATCTAGACCCTGTGCAGAGAAAGGGCAGCCAGAGGGCATTGGCAAAGAAATCATTTTTCGTTACCAACCAGTCATTTTTATTAACAGATAAAAGAAGAACATTTGGCTAGGCTCATGGGAAAAGGTCACTCTGTCTAGAAACAATAATTAGTAAAATTTGATCCACAAAGAGAGATTCTGGCACCAAGTGTTCTGAGTACAACAGCCACCATGAGCCCACACAGATCACCTTGGAACATAAAACTGCCCAATCCTGCTAGTTGAGGGTAACTGACTATTCTTGGGGGGGAAGCAGAAACAGAAACTGATGTCAAGACTCACTGTGTAAACTTCACAGGTTTTGAAACTTGCTGTATGTTGCAAATTGTACCTAATTTCCACTAATACATTCGTCATTCTTAGTTACTTTCCTCTCTCTTATATCAAAATGCCCGGCAGAAGTGATGTAAGAAAGAAAGAATTTATTTTGGCTCAGGCTTTAAGAAGGGATGCTTAAAGTAGTCCACAATGCTGGAGAAGGTGGTGCTCGAAGGGGCACAGGGTACCAGTCACAGAGAATCCACAATCAGGAAGTAAAGAGAGGTGAAGAGTTAGATGCTCTGCCCACTTTTTAGTGGTCTATAGAAGAATTCTGCCTACATCCAGGGTGCATTTTCCCTCCTCAGTTAAACTTCTCTGGAAATACAATCACATCCAAGAGAGAGAGAGAGAGAAAGAGACAGAGAGAGAGACGAGAGAGAGTGGAACACTGATATTTCATTTGCTGGGTATTATAGACACTCAAAGGTTCACTATGGTGGCATTTAATTGTGCGGACTTGATAGGATTTAGACTCACGATGAAAAAACTTCTAGGGGTGTGTCTCTGAGAGTTTTTCTTGGTTAAGTTCACTGAGGTGGGAAGACCCTCCCTAAATATACTCGGCCTGAACTGAACAACAATGAGAAAGTGAGCTGAGCACCAGCATTCGTCTCCTGTGTCCTGCTGCCCCCTGCCCTGGTGAACTGTGACTGGAACCATAGGTCAGCTAAATCCTTCCTTCTCAAGTTGCTTCTGTCAGGTTTTGTTTGGTTGTGTTTTTGTGCATTTGTTTGTTTTTTTTCATAGCAGTGAGACAGGAGCTAACACAGTTGTATTGATTATAAAAGATGGAAGTCAAGAGCTGCCACTTACATAACCCTCTGCCCTCTTACCACTATTAAACATCAGCCTTGTTGTAAAAGAGATTAAATGTTCTAGCTCGCCTGTATAACACACACACAATCCAGGTGTTTTTATTTACAAGCTGTGAGCCTAGATTGGGCAGGTTTGGAGCTATTTTAACTTATATCTTAGCCATATGCCCCTTGTTTCTTGCTGTATCTCTTGGCCACGTGATCATGGTCCATCTCTTCTCATGGCGGCTTCCTCTCTTTGTCTCCTTTTTCCTTTGCCCTGGTTGTTAGGAACGGCCGATATGTTCTCGTCAGAAAGCATCACACTCTGGGACCAAACAGTTCCATGTAAGAGGTTTAATTAAGAGAAGGAGAGGGGGCAGTAGCGCGGAAAGAGAGAGGGGGAGAGAGAGCAAAAAAGGGCGGAGAGAGGAGTGTTTCTCCTTTATATCTGCGTGATGACGTATGTACTGCCCAGGTGAAACTGGGTAGCCTTAGGGGTTCTTGGGAATGGGGGGGGCATTGCCATGGTAACAGATCTGTGGTCTTGCCTATTTACAGGTGCAGGCACTCGGTGATGCTAACATACCTCCCTTTTTGATATTATAAAGAGAAGGAAAGAAAAAGAGAAGGGGAAGCCGATGGTGAAAAGGGGACGAGGGCGTCGTGTCTCTTAAGCTACTTCCTGCTGTCTAGGGGCGTTGTTAGTGGTGGTAGCTGGCTTTCACCATTAGGATCCACTTGGTAGACGTTTGCATTAGTTCTCTTTATGGACAGTGGCTCGTCTGTGGGCAACGGCTGGTAGTCCTGTAACAGAAGCTGATTGATAGTTTGGTTAGAAATTTTTTTGTATTTGTCGTTGAAGAAATGTAGAAACAAGATTGATGAGGCAGGGAGCAAATAATAACACCAGGAAGATGACTAGGACAGGAGTTACAAACAGGAGTATCCACTTCCACATGGGGTTTTCGAAAATCTCAGAACTGGAGGTCTCGCGGTCTCTGAAATTCTTTATGTCTGACTGTAGCTCCTGGATTTTATTTCGTACTATCCCGGATTGGTTGACACGGAAGCAGCATTCTTTTTGGAGGAACAGGCAAAGACCACCTTCTTTAGCTGTCAGGATATCTGGTCCTCGTCTGTTTTGAAGCACCACAGCTGCCAAAGAATCAATCTGTTTTTGAATAGTAAGCACAGTTTCAGACATTTTTTGAAAATCACTTTGGAACTGGGAAGTGAATGTATTATATTGGATCATGGATGTTGTTATCCCTGTAGCTCCAGTATCAACACCTATGGCTATTTTTGTAGCGACCAGGAGTGGCACAATTTGAGCTGTCCTCTTATGTTAAGCAGCTATCATATTTATAACTGGGATTGGCAGGGGCTCATTTCCCTGGACTACTCTTAGTTTAGGGAAAAGAAGCACTAATGTGCAAACTCTTGATCAGCTAGCAGGTAGGCGATGATATGCCTAAGTGCTACAAAGAACTGACGTGTTTTGGATTGCAGGGCAATTGAGACATATTTTCTTTGAATATGGATGGTACTTACTGGGCCTCTGGGCTGATTTTTACGATAGAGCTTACCGACGACTTTTGTCTCCCACCTGGAATCCCACGGGTCTTGGATGTGGAAAAAGAGTGTCTTGTGATGTTAATAGAAGAAATGATTGATCCGTGATCCTAGCATATGTATTTGACAAGACCAATATGGGCAGTTCCCATATTTGTCAGGCCATTTTTTTTAGTAATCTTCTGTCTGGTCAAAGAGAAAGCAAGTATAGAGATCATCTTGAACCTCGAATCTCTAGATATAAGGACTACCCTGGAGAGAAATGAACAGTAGCGGGAGGATGAGAAACCATGTTTAATCCAGTGAGGTCCAGTTCGGCTGCCGGAGTGGAGTCTCATTTTTTGGGATGGGAGATAAGGTAGACGGCCTCGTTGTCCCCTGGAGCTTAATAGAGTACGGTCCTGTTAAGATTGATGTGTATGAAGAAGAGTAATTTTTAGGTGGAGGAATGAAAGGTTTGAGGTGAGACAGATGGACCCAATGAGGGAGTCCCTCTCGTTTAGCAGTTGTAGGGGTAAGTAGATGGTCTGGGAGGGGAGAACATTTAGGTGAGAGACCAGGGGTTAGAACTGGACATTTATACATGAGTTTAAAGGGAGAGATGAGGAGAGACTGCTTTGGAAGAGCTCGTAACCTGAAAAGAGACAGGGGTAGGAGTTTTACCCAATCAAGGTGAAGTTCTTGTGACAGCTTAACG
>JADRCD010225793.1:0-10424 GCA_019843815.1 Montemys delectorum
CCATTGTGTAGATGCACCACATTTTCTGTATCCATTCTTCTGCTGAGGGACATCTGGGTTCTTTCCAGCTTCTGGTTACTATAAATAAGGCTGCTATGAACATACTTCAGCAAAGTAGCTGGATACAAAATTAACTCAAGCAAATCAGTGGTCTTCCTCTACACAAAGAATAAATAGGCAGAGAAAGAAATTAGGGAAACAACATTCTTAACAATAGTTACAAATAATACAAAATACCTTAGTGTGACTCGAACTAAGCAAGTGAAAGTTCTATATGACAAGATGTTCAAGTCTCTGAAGAAAGAAATCGAAGATCTCAGAAGATTGAAAGATCTCCCATGCTTATGCATTGGCAGGATTAGTATAGTAAAAATGGCCATTTTGCCAAAAGTAATCTATACATTCAATGCAATCCCATCAAAATTCCAACTCTATTCTTCAAAGAGTTAGAAAGAGCAATTTGCAAATTCATCTGGAATAACAAAAACCTGGGATAACAAAAACTATTCTCAACAATAAAAGAACCTCTGGTGGAATCACCATCCCTGATCTCAAGCTGTACTAAGAGCAATTGTGATAAAAAACTGCATAGTATTGGTACAATGACAGGCAGGTAGATCAATGGAATAGAATTAAAGACCCAGAAATGAACCCACACATCTATGGTCCCTTGATGTGGAACTTCAAGTGGAAAAAAGACAGCATTTTCAACAAATGGTGCTGGCTTAAATGGCAGTTAGCATGTAGAAGAATGAAAATTGATCCAGTCTTTATCTCCTTGTACAAAGCTAAAATCCAAGTGTATAAAGGACCTTCACATAAAACCACATACACTAAAACCAACTGAAAAGAAAGCAGGGAAGAGCTTCAAGCACATGGGCACAGGGGAAAATATTCTGAACAGAACACCAATAACTTATGCTCTAAGGTTAATAGTTGACAAATGGGACTTCATAGAATTGCAAAGCATCTGTAAGGCAAAGGACAAAATGGCAACCAACAGAGTGGAAAAAGATCTTTACCAATCCTACATTTGATAGAGGGCTGATATCCAATATATACAAAGAACTGAAGAAGTTAGACTCCAGAAAACCAAATAACCCTATTTTAAAAATGGGGTACAAAGCTAAACAAAGAATTCTCAACTGAGGAATACCCAATGCCTGAGAAGCACTTAAAGAAATATTCAACATTCTTAGTCATCAGGGTAATGCAAATCAAAACAGCCCGGAGATTATCCTTCACACTAGTCAAAATGGCTAAGATCAAAAACTGAGGTGACAGCAGATGCTGGAGAGGTTGTAGAGAAAGAGGAACACTTCTTTATTGCTGGTGAGATTTCAAGCCGGTACAAGCACTCTGGAAATCAGTTTGGCGGTTCCTCTGGAAACTGGACATAGTACTACCTGAGGACCCAGCTATTCCATTCCTGGGAATATATCCAGAAGATGCTCCAACATGTAATAAACCTAACTTTAATTTATACACTGCTAAATATGAAATTAAGAAATTATCAACCAAATTATCAACCAAACATATCTGTACCTATGTATTGCAAAGACTGTCTAAACTCTGATATGTGCTAAGAGAGTATATCAATCTAGTATTTTCAAAACATTTCACAAAAATATGCGAATGATCCACTGAGCAGTTACTTAGCAATACCTCATAATTTATTAACAAGCTAAGCTCCTGGCCACCAACTGATCAGTGAAGGTATCTCAGGGACAGATTTGGCAACAAATTTTATATGCCTCCTGGATCTATATTGTCTCTAAATTGTATTACAAACATGCCAGAGAGATACAAAGATTAAAATTCTAACTCTGAGCAGTGGTCTGAGCCAGAGTGATTTGCTTTTTGTGTGTTGGTAGGGTGCATTTGAAAATTAGATGACAAGCTACAGAAGTCTGTTCTCTTCCACTCTGTGTGTTCCAGGAATACACCAAAAGTAATTAGGCTAGAGGACAGTGTCTTTACCCTCTGAGCCATCTCCTGAGCTCAGTACTTAGGTTTGCAGTGAGGCAGGACACATAAACCACCTGACTCTCCTGCCTGCTGTTACACATCCATCCAAAGTTACATTTTTTTCCTGTGATTCATTCCATGTCTGTCCTACTTGATGACTTCAAAGTCACCTAAAATCTTTGATGACATCAACACTGCCACCCCCTCTTCATTGTGTTCACCAAGAAAACACACAACAAGAAGCATAGTTAACTGGTGTGAGTTCTGGGGTCTGAAATCTCTTTGCCTTCCAATGACTTGCTTTCCCTTTTGAAATCCGGTCCCCATATTATCTTTATGATGGCTTGCTTCATTTGTCTTTCACAAGGGCACTCCAAGAACTCATTGCAGGTCCAGATTTGAGACAAACATTTGCTGCTGCTACCTACTTCTGTTTGTATCATGCATATATTTAGTTGACCTGCTACTCACTTCCTACACTCTACTCAATCCATGAAAGACCACCTTGGATTTGATGCGGGTCACTTTTTCTAAGAGGGAAGAGATCTACTCATTCTTTACATGACAACATGAAAATTGTTTTCTGAAGGATGTGAAGAAAATAGACAAGATTCCTGGGGGGGGGTGGCGGGAAGAACTTATAGAGTCATGTAGATGAGGAAACAAAGAAGTTTGCAAGACAATTTTTATGAACCAATAATCCCAGCTCAGAAGACAACCTTCCAGAGTTCAAAGTGATTTCCTTTGGGAATCTGTCTCCTGGACATGAAATTCTGTGCAGCAGAACTCTTTAACCAGAGCTACAAGCACATGGACAATCTAAGATTGTGAATGCATCATTTTATCTCTTATTGATTCCTAATAGGTTTCTTCTATTTTACCGAAGACATTGAGAGTTCAGAAGTTTAAGAAAGCTGGGCTATATCACAGTGAAAGAGACAGTCTACAAACTCAGCTCTTCCTGTAAATGATGTCTAAAAACAAACCAATAGGTACTATCTTAACCTAAAATCAACAGCATTTAGAAACTGCCCTATGACTACAGAGATGAACCAACCCTCACCAAGATTCACCAAGGTAATGCTCAGCTAAATCAAAGCAGAAACTCCAGCCTCCTTAGAAATTCTCTCTCTCTTTTTTTTCCTTAGGTTTTTCTGAGACAGAGTTTCTCTGTGTAGCCCTGGCTGTCCTGGAACTCACTCTGTAGACCAGGCTGGCCTCGGACTCAGAAACCACCTGCCTCTGCCTCCCAAGTGCTGGGATTAAAGGCGTGTGCCGCCACCACTGCCTGACAGAAGAAATTCTTGTATGAAGTGTTTTGTGGGAAGCTGTGGTCGATACAAAGTTGCTTAACCTTTGTCCCTATTTGGCTTTCTGATAGCAACTACACTGTAAAGAACAGCCTCTATTCCTTCAGCCATGTACCCATGAAGAATTTTATTCCCTCAAAGTATGTCCCAGAGTAAGTGCTCCTCCTTCACATTGCTTCCTGTCAGCTATTTTGGCTCAACTGCCAGGAAAGCCACAGACACACCAGCCTTTCACTTTCCTCTGAGTACCTTGCATCTCCTTCACATTCATTTTGCATTCCTCTTTTACCGGGCTCTTATTCCTTTTTACTAACACATCCTTCAACCTGTGCACTGTGATGCTCTGAAGTTTCTGTCACTTTCTGGAGTCTGTTTGCACATACACGACTTGCATTGGTTACCCAGCACTTTCCTTACTCTGAGTTCAACTGAAACAATGAATTATACATTTTAGTTATCAGTTCCCCAATTTCATCCTCCAGCGGCTCCCAAATTTTCTGGGAGATGCTCTCCAATCTTCTTAATTTACACACATTTATTCTGCACATTTTCCCTGGCATGCCCTAAGTATTGATCACTGTTTGATATACTATTTTAAGCCTAGCAATTTCAGAAAATAATTTCAGAGAACAAAGCTCATTACTATCAACATATATCTTTTAAGCTCTCATTTTATGCCTAGTACCAGGCTGCGTGAACAGAGACTTAAAGATGCACTCTCTTCCTCTTGTGTATATCCAGAACCATTAAGATACTAAAACATGGCTCCTGTGTAACACAGCCTGCATTCTTGTTTGGGTATGTGCATGTGCTATACACTTCTGAGCACTATGAAAATAAAGGCAGATGTTGTGTTTGATTCCATCACTTTCTGTCTTAGTCCCTTGGGACAAGTCCACTCAGTGAAACATGAGATAGGCTTGGAGCCAGCAAGCCCCACTGATCCTCCTGCCTCAGTACCTGACAGCCCTAGGTATATCGGTAGGCCCAGGGTCGAACCTAGCTTTTTGTTTATTTGTTTATTTGTTTTTTTATGAGAGATCAATTAATGTATTCATAGACATAGCCCTTCATGCTTATACAGTGAGTATTCTTAGCCCCTACTCCATCTTCACATTCTTTGCCTTAATACCTTTAACATAAATTAATAAGACTATGTAGAACAACATACTATGAAGGATATTTACTAGGATTTTTGTTGCCTGGAACACTAGTGTCTGCCTTGGGCTTCCAGAATACTGTAATTAAAGAAACAGGCCGTGATGGCTGGTGACTGCTTGAATTTTAAAGAGATTTTTATCATTTGCGTTCTCACACATATACACTTGGCAGCGTACACTATGCTTTTTAATTTTTGAGTTAAACATTATTTAAAGACCAAAGAGGAAGGTTAAATAATACTATTTTGCAAAAAGACTAAGGAATTATATTATTTTATATTTATTTAATATAACATATAATATACGTCTGTGCATAAGCATATATATTAATTAAAGCTATGCCACTTGGAATGACAATGCACACCCACAAACAAAATCCAATACATACCTCAAAATTTTTTGAGTTTAGGAAAATTAATAAGTTGTTGGTCAGGGGGGCCCAGGAGACCCCAAGCAATATAGGCTGTCACTGTTGCCCTTGGTATACAGTAAAAGAAGGTTCCACTCCACTGCCAAAGACACCACACACACTTCAGACATAGGACTCGTAGGAGTCTATGCGGCTCTGAGATGGAAGACACCATGAGGATTAGTGGTGATAGTGTCGAAAGAAGCCGTGAACGCTGCCACAGAGAAAAGTAGTCAGTATTCCTGGCCAGCTATCATGTCTATATACCACACCAATGACCAATCTGCCAAGAGATTCCTGAAGGTGCAGGAGTGGAATTTAGGTCCTGGGAGTAATTAACTGCAGCTTGGACTTGAATTTAAGGTGTCAATAGGAGGGAATTCATGTCTGTTACTGCGTACCTAGCCAATCACCCAAGGCTGGCAGAGGCTATGGGGCCTATAGGAAAACTTCCTGTAGCCATTTTCTTAAACCAGTCTGATCTTTCCTTCTTTGTGTATACATATCTTCCTACCCACAGATATATGCAGCTCTTAGCCCTCATTGAAGAAGAGTCTTTCTACATAGCAGACATAGACAACAACAGAATCCATGACTGGAGAAAATGCCGGATCAGCTGACCATGGGATGCCTGTGTCCCTAACTAGTACTTTCTAACATAACCCAACAACACCTAAGGCTCAAGGACGATTGCAGATGAGGAGAAATACTCTGTGAATAAAATGACCTGGACATCTTCTGTGAGATAGTCTTATCTAAAAAGAGGAAGAAAATTAAAAGAAGTAGGAGATGGGGTTAGGCATAAGGAGCAGATCTGGATGGAACTGGAGGAGAATTGAGAGGTGAATGTAATCCAGACACATTGAGTTAATTTCTCAAAGACTGAGTAAACATATGTGAATACGTATAGACTTGTACATGATTTTCATTTTCAGGAAAACTCCCAAAGAACTAATATAAAGCTGTTTTAAACAGAAATAAACTAAGAAATCTGCACACATAGGCTGTCAACTTAACGGAGACCACCAGCGCGGAAATCAATGGCTGCCATGAAGCAGGTTGGCTCAAGCTGCACCACTGGATAGAAATGTAACTTGCCCTGCCTTAGCACACCATTGACACCAGCCATGGCAAGTGTAGACATACTTGCTTACTGACACCCTGCCTTCCTTCCTCCACGTTTCCTTCTCAGAGAAGATGGCTTATAGGTTACCTTGCTTGAGGTGGTAGGAAGTACCTGGAAATGGAGTCTCATCTTCACATTAAATCCAAATATAGACTTCTGAAGCTCACTGTTCCCCTTGAGTAGCCCCAGTGGCTGTCTATGGTCTTTGCTGACCTAGGACACCGTTAAGCCTGAAGGATCCCTGCTGGAAAGGGAAGGAACAAGTGTCCTTATGAACAGTTGGCTCTTCCTCCAGCCTCAGCAGGCTTCTCTCCAGCCCTCTGGCTTTATACTTAATCTTAAAACTTCTTGACTGCTTCCCATCTGTTTTTCTTTCTTAATGTGAGAATTAGCTAGGATGTTTCAGGGCATGTCACTGTGTGGGGTCTAGCCTCTTCAGGAAGCTAATGCTTGCCCACATTTACTCAGGAGGTATTTACACGCATTGCATGGACAGGGAACCAACATGCAGTCACTCTTCAGAATTTCTATTCATAGAGACACTTTGTATGAAAGGGCAGAAAACTGCAGTCCATACCCTGGGTACATTTATAGTGGGATATGATCCAGCAGCCGATATAAAAGGACTGGGACAATCTGCTTAAAATTAATTATTCTCAACCCACTTATGAAGCTGACCTTGTTGTCAATGTACTCCATGTTTCCCAGGAAAGTTCTGCGTATAATATTTTCAATTAGGTCCTGAAGACTTTCTTCTTAGAGTAGAAGAAATCAGAGTTAATATTTCAATCTTAAGATATGGTTTGTTTCTTTAAATTTACTGAATTGTGTTAAGTATAGTATCTGAGAGTTATTTTTAATTGCCTTCTCTTTGCTGAGGGGTGTGTGCATGTGTGTGAGTATATTTGTGTATATGTATACTGATGTGCATGCACATGTGTGTGCTTGCATGTGGAAGCCAGACTCAAATTTAGGTGTTCTTTCTCCAGGTATTTTTGCAGACAGTTCTTCTCAGTAGCCTGGATCCCATAAGTTTGGCTCAGTTAGCTGACCAGCAGACCCCAGGAATCTACTTGTCACTACTTGTTAAATGCTTGGATTATGAGTACACTTTCCCACAAGCAACTTTTCACTTGGGTTCTGGGGCTGGGACTCAGATCCTTATTTTGCACACCAAGTACTTTACAAACCAAACCATCTCCACCCCCATTACTGAGCTTTTTATACTATACATGCAATTTGTGTTTCATCTTTAAGCTGTTGTTTTCTTCTATATTTTGCCTTTGCTTTGAAGTTTAAAATAATCTTTGGCTCTGATAGATAACTAGGTCCCTAGGAAGCTTAGTTCCCTCCCTTGAAAGCAAGTGTAATGGGGATGCTGACCTCATATGACCTGGAAAACACAGTAAAACAAAATGAGCATGCCTCAAAATGCCCCACAGTGCTTGTTAAGGCACAGTGTGCTGAGCTCTGCTTATAGAACATCTGATCCATTAGATCAGAATTGGGTTAAAAATTTAAATTCCAAAAAAATTATCAAATGATTATGGGGCATTGGCTATGCCCTCACATTTTGAAGCTTGGTGTAAACCATAAGTGGATTCATGCCCTTGATGAGTTTGACCAGAGCTAAAGTGATAAAAACTGTGACTATTATTAAAGGCAGTGTGTGGCATCCACTTAGTTCAGGTAACCAGAGGACACCTATTCTCAGTTTCTTTAATTTGAGCTTTGTATACAAAAGAAAGAAGAAGCCTAAGATGTCAGCATTTTTTTTTTTTTTGCATAAACTGAAAAACTGAAAGCTCAATGGAACAGATAATCTCTTCTTGGGTTATGGACAGAGTTACTCAGGCAAGCTCATTAAAGACAATTAGCTCAGAGGCCTTGTAGCAGACAGAAGAGCTATAGAAGAGCCTGAGGGTCATACAGATGCTTAAAGTAAAGAACTCTAGGCGAAAGTCTGAAACCCCAGGTGTCTACTAGGTCTGTAATCAAATGGAAAGCTTCCAGCCCTGGACAGGGCTCCAGGAAATAAAGACTCTCCCTGGCTTTTAAAAAAGAAAAGAAGCCAGAAGGAAACTCATCTTCAATAAAATTACTAAGCTCATTATCACAATAGCAGCCAGTGCTAAGGAGAGAAGTGTGATATAAAAACCACAAGGCACAATTGCTCTCAAGGAAGACTTTATTGTAGTTGCCTCAGTGTGAGCTCAAGCAAAGAGGGATAATGCAAAGTTGATGGATACAGGGTAATAATGAAAATGGACCAACCCCACTAGCAAAATATGAAGTGTGCAGAATTGATTTGTTTCATGTCTTTGCCCAGTTAAAATCCTTCCCTCTGTCTGGGAGTATATGGATACTTTCTACACTGTTCTGAAACAGAAAAAATGTCAAATAGGACCACAACATGTATCAGGTATCCCCAACTTGTCTTGAAGATAATCATTACACTCTGTAACTCGAGAATGTGTCAAAAAATTGAGATGTAACCTATACATGATGATAGAAGTGAATTTTTTTCTTCAAAGTTATTACAGAGGAGAAGAGAAAGCTCATCAGTTAAGAACTCACAGACCTAAGTTCAATTCAGTTTTCATTGTCCGTCTATGGATAGTTATAACCACTTGCAACTCCAGCTCTAGTAGACTCAATACCTATGGTCTTTGGAGGCATTGTACTCATTTACACACACACTCACACACACACACACACACACACACACACACACACGCACGCACGCACACTTAAAACTTCAACAATTTTTTTTTTTTTTTTTTTTTTTTTAAAGAAGAGGCCCTTAGAACTGTACTGGAGTTTTCAAAGAATCCTGCATCCCTCATTTCTTGACTTTTTGATTATAATTTAGGCTATCAACCATGTGTGAGACAATAGATTAAGTTGATTTTCAAAGTAAGATGCGGCAGTCTTCTGTGCCGTGAAGACAAATGCAGGAAAGGGAACACTGAAGATCTGTGTGAAGATGGGGAGACACATGTATGGTAATTTTTCCCTAGAAGCAGTTCTGACTTTATAATAATTCAGCTATGTTTGAGTGTCACCTTTCCTCTTGTGTGACATGCTGCAATGACAGAGGGGTAGGCTTCTATGAGCAGACTGAGAAGCTGTGTATCTAGAAGGGATAAGGACAAAGCAGACTAGTATACACATACTACCTTGATAGTGTATGCATACTACCTAAGCATCTCTGTTGACTGTGGGTTTTCCTCAGGTGGACACGGAGATATTGTTTGCATCCTCTTCTGGACCTCTCTCTGTCTTTCTCTAAAATAGCTGCTTCTCTGACGTGCTGCCATTTCAGACATTGCATCTATGTGAGTGTTGTATGTTTGTGAGGATGGAAAGAGGGCTCGCATGGCTCCATGATGTACAAAAAGCAAGAGTATGTGCTGCACCAGCACTAAGATTCGAGTTCAAATACCAGCACTCATATAAACTGCCAGATGTGGTCACACACATGTGTATGTCCAAATCTGTGCTGGGCAGAGATAGGAGGATCACAGAACTTGCTGGCTGCCAGCTAGTTCATGGATCAATAAGAAACTGTGTCTCAAGAGAGTAAGAAAGAGAATGACAGATACTTGATATCATCTTCTGGACCCTGCACATATGCACAGGGATAGATGCATGCACACACACATATGCACACACCCAAAAAAATGAGGTTTGACTTGAACAATACAGAAACTGCACATAATATAAGAGTTAACACAAGCCACATTAGGGAGAGATAACAGGTAATCTGTGTTTAAACAAACTCTACTTAGAGTCTAGTATTGAGGTACCCTTTCAATTTAGAAGGCGTTTCCCACACTTGGAAACACTGAGGCTACATTGCTAGTGTGGATGTACACATGCAAGTGACTGCACCTCTAGAGTCTCATGGCTGAAGACAAACCACCTGCCAAGCAGGTGCAGCACAACCTCTCTCCCTGACCAAGAAGAGTTTAATCAAGGAGTCCCTGTGTATTCTGCTTCTGTTTCCCTGCCAGGCCATCTAGTCATAGATCAAGTGTCTTCTTTATGCACCTCTTTCATCTCAAAAAATATGTGAGCCTATTGATGTTCTCTTTTGAGATAGATTTGTCATGTAATAATTTCTGAGACAATTAGATGACAACCCAATAAATGGTTTTGTCAGTTATATATAATGCATAAAAAAAATTATCATGGGAGAAGTGAAAGATCAAGTGAAATTGTGAAGAGATGTTAAGAATAGAGACACGGCACTTGAAATTTTAAGTTACTCAAAACTTGCAAAATTAGTGTGAATGTTTATGAACAATTTTTTTTCTGGAAACTGAAGACTTCCAGATGGCTTTATTTAAATGTACAGAAGAATGCTGTGACCATAGTATCTAAGCAAAAGTTAATAGAGTCTCTCAATATATATATCCATATATATATATATATATATATATATATAT
>JADRCD010225793.1:10824-36094 GCA_019843815.1 Montemys delectorum
TATTCTCTTCTGGTGGACAGTCATATATCCAAGCAGAACTCTGTATATATAATAAATGAATACATCTTTTAGAAATTTTGTCAGTCAATAAAGTACATGAAAACTTCCTGAATTAATTCTTTTACAGATGAAATGTAAGCTATTAAGTCTGTATTCTGATTGATCTGCAATGCATCACAGACACTATTTGGTGGGATTGTAAGCATTTTAGTTTAAGTGCCTGTAACTATGGAGTTATGCCTATGTGCTGGTGCATGGAAATAGGCAGGGCAGAGGACAACCTCACTATAGTTTCTCAGGTGTGTTCCATCTTAAATATTTTGAGACAGGGTCTCTCCTTGGCCTTGTACTCATCAAGTTAAGCCAACTTGAAAGTAAGCTCTAGAAATCTACCTTTATAAGCTTGTACCTCTAATATCCTGATTTTTAAAAATAGACTCTGGGGGACTGAACTCATATCCTTATGCCTGCAAGGAAAGAATATACTGACTGAACTCCAGTTAGTAAACAAGTAGACTTTGCTTATTTGTTTTTGATGGGTTGTTGTCCCCCTTCTCATTTCTCTCCAAGCCCATTAAAAGCAAGTGTAGTAGCAACAGATAGTAGATATCTTTCCTGAGGAACATTTTTGCTGGGTGCTCTTATAAACTCATCTTAAAGCATGGGAGAGACAGTTGATGGCTCATGAAGAGATAGTCTAATAAAGATTGGGGATGTAGCGCAGTTGTATTTGTCCAAAACCTACCTAGGATATATGAGACTGTGGGTCCAAATCCTTGTATGTCTTTAAAAAAGAAGAGAGAAAAAGAAAAAGAAGGCAGTAAGTTTCTGCTGTCAGTCACAGAATGACTAGCAAGGCTGTGACTTAAAGAAAAGAGTTTAATTTCCATACCTTGGCCCTCCCACTACCCAGGTACATGTATAACCCAAGCAGGGCTACTCACAATGCCAGATTTCTAGCTGCCTTGCTTCAGAAAAAAATACAATAATCCTAGTTTTTGGAGAGTGTCCTAACCCTTTCTTGTTTGACCATAGGATAAGGGATATAGAAAGGACTTGTTCATAGTTTTTTCGTTCAATGCTTTGTATGACTTCCTGATTTACACAAGACAAGGGAAACAGAAGATAAATGAGTTTGTTTTAGAAATAACTAGGCTATACTTATCAGGAAGTTTGGCAGAATGGGTACTGATAAGGATGGTGGACTGACTCTGAATTCATTGTCTCCCACTTGAGCTGTCTTTCTTTATCCAGCAGTAGATGATGTGTGTCTGTAACCTCTGTCTGCCCCAGGGATTTAGATATAAGATGGGGAGGAGGATTGCTCCCTGAGACTGGGGAGCAGGATTACACTCTCATTTGCATCACTTTAGTTTAGCTGAGCTCTCTTTTGTGCTCAGATTTAGGACCTGAGCTCTGGATCTAGGCAATTCTACAGTTGGAACCTTGCAACATGAAAATCTTGTCATCCTGAGCAGAAATCCCTAACTCTGGGTGATAGAGCCTGCATCTGCCAACCATTTATAAAATCTACATCAGAGTCATTAGGCTGTTCTACCTAGACAGACTCCCAATGTCCCTTACAAGGAGGAATCAACAATATTCAAGTACTTATATAGTAACCGTGTTTGAATCCCTAAAGTTACCTTTCTTCCCTCAAATGGAAAAGGCTAAGAGTGCCTTGAAAGTCACACTGCTAAACTGGTGTGATAGTGAAGTCAGTGAAGTACTGGCTTGGAAACATAAGGATCTCTGCCTTGTCCTCAGAAAGCTCATTTAAAAGGCCATGTGTGCTGCTTCTCACTGGAAATCACAGCAATGGAGAGAAAGACCTATGGATCCCTGGAGTTCAGCAATGGCCTCCTTAGTGAACCCCAGGCCAGGGAGAGTTCTGTTTCAAAAAATAAGGTAAATCATGTCTGAGACATGGCACCTGAAGTTGTTGCTCTCCCTCACAGGCATACACAAACAAGCATACAACCACAGACACAAGTACCTGCATACAAACACAGACAGTGTTGTGATCATAAAAAGAAAAAGAACTATAAGAATGTGTTCTGGTGGGGTGTGGGGGAAGGGGATGACTCAATGGGCCAATGCCAAGGCATCCCTTCGGAGCTGACACACACCAGGAAAGTATAGAATAGAGTTTATTTAGGGCTTGGGGAGGGGAGTTAAGAGAGTAGTAGAGGCGATAAAGGTAGAGAGAGAAAGAGAGAGGAGCGAAGTAGAGGCCGGCCATGACCACATAGAAGGAAATAGAGAGAGAGGGCGCACAAAGGGCAAGAGGCAAGAGAGAGAGGCAAGAGTAAGAGGGGCACGAGGGAGAGGAGAGGCCAAGTAGCCCCTTTTATAGAGCTAAGCCTACCTGGCTGTTGCCAGGTAACTGTGGGGCGGAGCATACCTGGCTGGGTGGAGTTTAGACAGAACGCCAACAGACAGAATAATGCTGTTCACAGTCCTGAGTATATTTTCAGTGGTCAGCAGCGTCTGCAGATTCAATAGTTCTAAGGAACTACTTGGTGGGTAGGAGAAGGACTGGCAGACCCATGGCCCCCGAATTATTGAATACTCCCCTGCTCAGATTGCTTCCGAATGGAGAAATCATCTCCTATTGTGCAGGATGGATACAAGTTGCTAAGTAATCTGCTAGCAGATGCAAGTGGTTCTGGGAGCAAAACAACCCACCTGGTGTGCCAGGAATTTAACAGCAGATTGGAAGCTGCTGGCATTTTGTTTAAGTCTTCCTAGAAAAGCATCCCAGCGTACTTTTCAAGTAACAGCTGGTACTTGGCCGAAGCTAGGCTGTTATGTTTAGCATCTCCCTTGGAGGCACAGAACCTGAAGAATCACACGTGAGCTTCTCTCCTTGATTCATTAATAACATTTTTGGAGTGGGTTGAGTCGCTGTTCAAAAAAGTCAAAATACTCACTTCTAACAGGATTCCAGTGGCATGAGCTTGTTTTGCAATTCGTTTCACTGCTTCGATAAATTTTAAATAAAATAAAATAAAATTGGTTCCTTTTCCCAAGTTGGTCGCTAACTTGCTAAATATGGTCTATGATGACACTGAAATTCGTATCGTTCCAGAATGTTGGTATTTTAGACATGTTCCATAACGCCACTTTTATACAGTGCTGGAATTGGCTCAGAGTTTAATGCATGCTAGGCATGCACCCTTCTCATTGAGCTACACCTCCAGTTTCCTAATAGATATTCTCTAAACTCCTCTCAGAGAATGAGACACTATCTAGTAGAGATTTCTGTAAGGACATGCAATGTTACTATTGCTCATGGAACACCAGGCACATGGCCAAGATATCAGAGTCCCCACAAAAGAAGGAGGCCTCAAGAAAAATAACAGACTCTGGACCTGGAAGATGGCAAGAATACTGACTGGCTCAAAAGATATCTCGGAAGTATGAACTCCCCAAATATAAAATCACCGCTCTTATCTGAGGCCAGAAACAATCTCCTCAGATAGGTAGAAAGAACAATTACTTGGGATTTCACATAAGGAATCTATATTCTATTGTTGACCATGTCTCTTATTGGCATATACATTCTTAAACCCATTTAATCTATTTGAGCCTTTCAGGCTGTATCTTAGACAAACAAATGCATCCAATTCAAACATACTGAAGTTATGCAATGAATGCTGGCTTTGAAAAATGAATGATATGTGATTTTTCAATAAATACCAGTTAAATATTATGCTAAATCACAGGATTTACTAGTGAGAAATACATGTAACTCCTATTAACTGCCTAGAAGCCAACAGAAATGTTATCAGTTTGGTGAAAACAAGGACTTCCACTAACAAACTCAGTAATTTGTCTGAATAGCATTACTGATTGATGATTTTTTTCAATAAAATACCATTCATGTACCAATTCTTATGACATAACTATGAACACAGAGCCACTTGTCATTGTCATAAAAAGTGGCCTAAGGGGATGGCCAGATAGCTCAGTTAGCAACGAATTTATCACACAAAATGAGGACAAGAATTTGAATTTCCAGCAGCTAACTTAAAAAACTAGGTCTTGAGCCTGTGCCTGTAATGCAAGTACAGGGGAGGTAGAAACAGGAGAATCCCTAGTGTTTACAAACCAGCCACTCTAGGCAAAACAGTGAACTCCAAGTGCAGAGTGGCATTCTGTCCCCAAAACTAATGTAGACAGTATCTGAGGAAGATTCTCTTCATTAACATTGGCTTCCACACGTGCACACAAACATACATACATACATACATACATACATACATACATACATACATACACACATATACACAAACACACACACACATTGACATATAAAATCTTAATAATAGGTTATGTGATAAGGTCTTTATAGATGTTTTCAAAGTACAGTGAACAAAGAAATTAAAATAAGGAAAGCAGTTCTTTTAAATGCACATGATAATTTTTTTCTCTCTGGTGACTAAGATGGGACCAGTCAGGAGCGCACAGGTCATAGAAGCAGTGGAGCAGCTGGGGCAGGGTCCTTCCTGCCTCTACCTGCACCCAGGAGATGGGGCTGTTATACAGTCCTATGTCCACGGGTCCTGCCAGGAGAAAGTTGGTCTCCCAAGAGTGCTGACACAGACTTACAGGCCCACAGGAGGGACCAGCTCACTCCAGAGACAGCAAAACCAACTAACACCAGAGATAACCAGATGGCAAAAGGCAAACACAAGAACCTTACCAACAGAAACCAAGACTACATGGCCCCAGCAGAACCCAGTTCTCCCACAACAGCAAGTCCTGGATACCACAACACACCAGAAAAGCAAGATTTGGATTTAAAATCACACTTCAGGATGCTGATAGAGGACTTTAAGAAGGATATAAATAATACCCTTAAAGAAATACAGGAGAACACAGGAAAACAGGTAGAAGACATTAAAGAGGAAACACAAAAATCCCTTAAAGAGTTACAAGAAAACACAACCAAATAGGTGAAGAAATTTATTAAAACCATCCAGGATCTAATAAATGGAAAGAGAAAGAATGAAGAAATCACAAAGGGAGACAACTCTGGAGATAGAAAACCTAGGAAAGAGGTCAGAATACAAGAGATTGAAAAGAGAATCTCAGGGGCAGAAGATACGATAGAAACCATTGACACAACAGTCAAAGAAAATGCAAAATGCAAAAAGCTCCTAACCAAAAACATCCAGGAAATCCAGGACACAATGAGAAGACCAAACCTAAGGAAAATAGGTATAAAAGAGAGAGAAGATTCCCAACTTAAAAGGGCCAGTAAATATCTTCAACAAAATTATAGATGAAAACTTCCCTAACCTAAAGAAAGAGATACCTATGAGTACACAATAAGCCAACAGAACCCAAAATAGATTGGACCAGAAAAGAAAGTCCTCCCATCACATTATAATCAAAACATCAAATGCACAAAACAAAGAAAGAATATTAAAAGCAGTAAAGGAAAAATGTCAAGTAACATATAAAGGCAGACCTATCAGAATTACACCAGACTTCTCACCAGAAATTGTGAAAGCTTGAAGATCCTGGGCAGATGTCATACAGACCCTAAGAGAACACAAATGCCAGCCCAGGCTACTATACCCAGCAAAACTCTCAATTATCATAGATGGAGAAACCAAGGTATTCCATGACAAAAACAAATTTACACAATATCTTTTCACAAATCCAGCCCTTCAAAGGATAGTAAATGGAAAAACTCCAACACAAGGATGGAAACTACACCCTAGAAATAGCAAGAAAATAATCTTCTTTAAAAAACCAAAAAGAAGATAGCCACATAAACATAATTCCACCTATAACAACAAAAATAACAGGAAGCAACAATCACTATTCCTTAATATCTCTTAATATCAATGGGCTCAATTAACCAAGAAAAATAAATAGACTAACAGACTGGTTACATAAACAGGACCCAAAATTTTGCTGCATATAGGAAATCCACCTCAGTGACAAAGACAGACACTACCTCAGAGTAAAAGGCTGGAAAACAATTTTCCAAGCACATGGTCCCAAGAAACAAGTTGAAGTAGCCACTTTAATATCAAATAAAATCGACTTTCAACCTAAAATTATCAAAAAAGATAAGGAGGGACACTTCATACTCATCAAAGTTAAAATCTACCAAGTTGAATGCACATGACTAGAGAACGTTTTATGACATTATTTGAGGTTGGTTGGTCCTCATCTTTATGGTAATTTAAGAGATTATTACTCCGCATTCAAAATGTAAACTTTTAGCTAAATTTAAGTCATACTCACAGTTAAAACTTTGTCATGTACTGCCCATGGTGATGTAAGTTTCTAGTCTTTAGGAATTTATTTGATATCAGGGATAAATATAATGCTATAATGATGGAATCTCTAATTTTTCATACATTACTACAGGTGGTTTATAAACATAAGAAAACAGGGTCCTTACTTATTAAAGTATATATACATTCAAAGATAACACTATCAAGTAAGAAAAGAATTTACCTAGCTGTAAAAGTATGAGGGCAATGAAAAAGGTAAGGTACTTGACATAAAACTTTGAGCACCTCAATTTCAAACCCAGAACCTAAGTAAACATCTATAATCTTGGCCCCCTACTGTTGTGAGCAGATAAACAGGTATTCTCAAAAGTAGGTGCTGACAACAGGGAGTCTCTGTTAGAAACAGAATAGAAAGTGAAGATCAGCACTAAAGTATGTGCTCTGACTTTCACACTCATACCATTGCATGCACATTAACATGAATCCATGCATTCATACATACACAGATGCACATATAAGCATACTACTTATACACACACAAAAACAAATGAACATACCACACACACATACCACAGGCATACAAGTACACATATGCACACGCATGCATTCACACATGTACCCCACCACACACATACATGTACACACACACAAATACACACACACACACACACACACACACACACACACACACACACACGGGAAAAAGATAAAAATCCAATGGAACTACATTTTTCCACTCAGTGAAAATAGAAGTGGATACCATAATGTTAAATTATGCTTCTTCCTTTTAACAACTTTGTATATATATAAATAAAGTTATTGAGATGAGCTGAAATCTTCCCCCACAAACTCATCTGTACTTAGAATCTCAAAATATGATCTGTTTGAAAACATATTGCTTGCTGATATATATAATCTTCATGTGAATTTTCACTGGGATTAGAAGAGCCTGTAAATCAGGTGATTGGTGTCTTTATCAAGAGTAGAGGCTGTGATGGGAGACGTTGTCTAGATAAGTGCTTGAAGACCTGACTTCCATCCTCAGAACACAAGTCCATGATGCTTTGCTTGGTGCTGTGCAATTGTAATCCCAGTGACAGGGATGCAGAAACAGGTGAATCACTCCACTTCGCTGGCCATCCAGGTTAGCCTACACAGTGAATTCCTGACAAAAGAAGAGGCTTTGTCTCAACAATGTCAAGGTAAACAACACTTAAAAATCATGGACAAGGTTGATCTCTGACCTCCACACATGAGACTGTATTGACACTTACCTAGAGAATAGGGAAATGTCTATGTGGTGAGTCAGATAAAACAAATCAGGGACAGGTCTACTGCATTCACAAGCCAAGGAAGACTTTACCACTAGTAGGAAACTGCCAAAGCTGGGAGGAAACAAGAAAAAATACTCCCCTGGGACTTTCAGAGAACATATAGCCCTTCCCCACTTTAATTTGTTCTGATCTCCAAAATTAGGAAATATTCTTGCTTTTATAAATCATCTACTATGGAGAGTTTGCTCTGACAACCCCCATAATCTAATGTACTTTTGAGCATATTGCTTTCTGCTGTAAACCTCACGGAATTTTGACCTCTTATGAAGACAGGTAAGCCATGGTCTATTGACCTGCAAGTCCAGCCTATATGGCAGAGTCATGTCAAGTACAACTGTACTCAAGAACAGTAGTTGATCTCTGGCCTGCAGATAAAATACAGCTTTACATATGTATACATTTGCTTAAATACTAACTTGCCCAACACAAGGACACATCGCATCCTACAGATCACAAGATGTGAGGCTCCTGCAAAACTGCTGAGAATCATGATTCTCCTTGCTCCAAAGAACTCCATCACTGGAATTCACCTTCAGCTCCAATGTGCCCCTTAACACTCATCACCATCACTGGAAACTTTGTCCTTATAGACCTGATTCAAATGCATCAGCCATACTTATTCCGATTCAGTTACTTAAAGTAGAATTGTTTTCTTTTAAGTATGCTCATTTCCTCTGATTCACCTTTTAGGGATGAAATATTACTTCTGATATTTTTCTATAATCTCTCCCAATGTTACCGGATGAGTAGATCTTGTCCATAAAATTGAACAAAGTCATTTTTGTAAAGAGAGACCAGCCTTATTTTGGCTCCATCTCTCAGCTTTGTTTCTCAAAAAACAAATGCCTAATAAACGTGTACTAAATATTTGCATTGGCTGCCTCATTCCCCAGCGATATATCTAAAATGTTTTCTAAAATGACTTTGACATCATTATAAGTTTGACTTGAACGCTGGTCAATTGATGCATTTGCTAGGGATTATCTTTGCCCCATAGCTCATTAAACCTGCCCTCACATACAACAATATTCATAGGAACAGCAAAATATGGTAAGTGACCTAAGTAAATAGCCTGGCATGAAGGAAGTACCTACAGCAATGAGGTTCAAATGACAGCTCTGCTGGATATCTAGAGATGTGGAATATGGGTGATGAATGAGCTAGAGTAGTAAAGGCAGCCTCTAGATGGTGAAGGAGAGAAGAGACAAGCCATCGTTAATTTATACTCAGCAAACAATTTGCAAGGTTTAATGAAATCACATATTACTTATAGAATATATTCTTAAAAATGGCCACAAAGACAGGCAGGTAAAAACAGCGATTTTTTTGGTTGGTATATTATTTTTTGGGAAATTATAATTTTGACTGTTCACATCCATAAATTACAAAGCTGTACTTGGGCAAAGGCACTGGGTCCAAACAAGAAGGCACTATCATCAGCCATTAGAGACCAGTCTTAGACATAGGGCACCTTCTCTCTCCTCTCAACACTGAAAAAATATGAAGTAATTCCAAAGTATACAATCATACTGGAGCAACTATATCCTGTGTATCAGTAAAGGTTACTCTCTGGTTGTTATGCAAAAACTCTAGGATGACATGGGCATGTAAATCTACAACCGCAATGCAAATGTCCAAGGAATCCGATACATGAAACAGCGCTATAGCAAAGAAGACTGCATAATGAGGAGAACATTCCAAGACCCTCGCACTGTCCTACAAAACCAAAACATTTCATTAGTGATAATCTGACACTTCAGTAATTTTGAAATTAGTTGCTTTGGTTGCTTTCTTCTTGATAGGATGAGTGCCCTGACAAGGATCACTTTAAGGGAAAAAAATATGTATCTGACTCGTAATTAAAGGAAGTTGAGGCAGCTAGTCCCATTCCCAGTCTGGAGCAGACAGAAAAGAAATGTGTGTTTGCTAATGCTTAGCTGTTTTTCTCCTCAGTCAGTTCAGGGCCCAGCCTATGAAATGGAGCTACCAACGTTGAGTTCGGGTCACATTGCAATTTACCAGATTAAGCAAATCCACGAACAAGCGTGCACATAAGCCAACATACTCCGAACAAGTACAGAATGAGACTATCTCCTGGATTGTCTAAAGTTGACAACACTGACTCATCATTACAGAGCCAGTTTGGTAACAGCCCCAACCACGACGCCTTAATGCATATTAACACAGAAAATAACTTGGGAGTAAGCAAGATAATACCATGGGTAACATACGTACGATACAAGTGTGAGGATTTGAATCCACATAAAAAGCCAGATAAGATTTACACATTTAAAACCTCAGCATGGAGATGTGGGGACACCAGAATCCATGGGGTATACTCACCATCTATCCAGGCCTAATGGTGAAACCTGCTTCCCAGGAAAAAAAGTATGTTTCCAAAAATAAGGGCCTACATCCTCAAAAACCAGCATCTAAGGTTAACCTCTGATTTCTGTATTTACACACACATATGCATATATACATATTTACCCCCACATACACATACCATTGCCAACACACACGCGCGCGCGCGCACGCGCGCGCACACACACACACACTCACACACACACAGAGAGACAGAGAGACAGAGAGAGAATATTTGGGTAAGTCTGGGAGATTGTAGCTTTAGAAGGAAATCACATCTTATTTGCAATAGAGCAAAAGCTATGCAGTGAATCTTAAATTCAATTAGATTCAAAGTATGCAGGAAATCTCCTATATAGGGACCAGGTTCCAGGACAATGCAATACATATCACATACATGTTCATTTTAAGATGATGCAGAGATGGATGTTAGAAGAAAATAGCAGTAGAGAGTTTGGTGAGATGGTTTTGTCAGTAAACTGCTTGCCTTTGAAAGCACGAAGACCTGAGGTTAGTCATCAGAGGGAGCGTACAAAAGACACACATGGCAGTACTTTCGTTTTATCACAGAGCTGGGGAAGTGTTGTTATTTCAAAGCCATTGCGGGAGATTTCTGGCTAGTAAGTGAGAGTAAAGTCAGTGAAATCCAGAAATAAGACTGCAAATCAAAATGACCCTGAGATTTCAACTCACACCATTCAAAATGGCTAAGATCAAAAACTGAGGTGACACAAGATGATAGCAAGGATGTAGAGAAAAGGAACACTCCTCCATCGCTGGTGGGATTGCAAGCTGGTACAACCATACTGGAAATCAGTCTGGTTGTTCCTCAGAAAATTGGACATAGTGCTACCTGAGAACCTAGCTATACCACTCCTGGGCATATACCCAAAAGATGCTCCAACATACAACAAAGACACAGTCTTATTTAAAATAGCCAGAAGCTGGAAAAAACACAGATGTCCCTCAACAGAGGAACGGATACAGAAAATGTGGTACATTTACACAATACAGTACTACTCAGCTACTACAAGCAATGATTTCATGAAATTCACAGGCAAGGAACTAGAAAATAGTATCGTGAGTGAGGTAACCCAATTACAAAAGAACACACATGGTATGCACTCACTGATAAGTGGATATTGACCCAAAAGCTCAGAATATCCACAATAAAACCCACAGACCAAATGTAACCCAAGAAGTAAGTCCAAATTGTGGATGCTTCAGTCCTAGTCAGAAGAAGGAAGAAAATAATCATGGGAGGTAGAGGAAGAGAGGGATCTGGGAGGGAGAGAGGAAGGGGAGGGGAAAGAGGGGGCAGGATCAGATGTGGGAGAAGTACAGAGGGTCAAGAAATGGAAAGGAGGTGTGTAGCCGTGGGGGATGGGAGACTGGGGGTATCCAGCAGAAAGTCTCCAATGCCAGGGACCCAAGAGGTTCACAGGACCCAACAGGGATGACATTAGCCGAAATGCCCAACAAAGGGGAGAGAGGATCTGTAGAGACCATAGCTAGTGAATAGGCACAGCCCCTAGTTGAGGGATGGGGCTACCAGCTCATCTCAAAAATATTAATTCAGAATTTCTCCTGTCAAATGGAAATGCATGGACAAAGACTGGAGTAGAGACCGCAGGAAAGGTTATCCAGAGACAGCCCCACCTAGGGATACATCCAATTTTCAGACACCAAACCCAGACAATATGTTAATGCTGAGAAGAACTTGCTGACTGGAGCCTGGGATAGCTGTCTCCTGAGAGGCTGTGCCAGAGGCAGCCAACCATTGGACTAAGCAAAAGAACCACAATGGAGGACTTAGGGGAAGGATTGAAGGAGCTGAAGGGGTTAGGAAACCTACCGGAAGAGCAACAATATCAACCAAGTAGACACCTCCCCCCCACCCCCAAGCTCCCAGTGACTAAACCACCAACCAAAGAATACACTTGGAGGAACACATGGCACGAGCTGCATATGTAACAGAGGATTTCCTGCTACATATGGCGTGGATGGGAGGTGAGTCCCTGGTACTGTGGAGGCTCAATATCCCTGTATAGGGAAATGCTAGGGCCTTGCCGCAGAAGGCAGAAGGTAGGTGGTGGGAGACCACCCTCATAGAAGCTGGGAGGGCCGTGGAGGCAATATGGGCTTTAACTGGGAAGGGGGGTAATGCTTGAAATGTAAATAAACAAAATAACCAATAAAATAAAGAAATGTGGACCATAAAGGTATACAGTGAGATGCTGATGCTGTTTAATAGGATGTCTCTGAGACACCACTCTCAATTTTGCACAGGCTGCAGTTGTCTTTCAGTTCTCATGTGTGACTCTCTCTGTACATAAGTTCACCGAATGTGTGGAAGTTTTTGAAATGGTCATATCCCATGATTAATTCCTCAAATGTGCTACTGCATGTCTTGTATATAACTGTTCAAATGATTTTATTTTTGACTTGTAAATATCTTCAATGTACAATAAAATATAATGTAAAAAGCAAATTCTTCATAGCAATAATCCAACTAACTTACCCATGCATCACAATTAACCAAGCGTTACATTACAGTATAGATATATTACACATAAATGTATATATACATACATACATATATTCATACATACACACATAAATGAATAATGAAAGCAAAGTCTGATGCTGATCGTAAGTCTATACATCTATGTTCATAGGTACACACACACACACACACACAAACACACACATATGCACATGTAGTATGCTAAGTATCAACTTCTTTGTATGATCTCTTCAATCTTGACGCTTTAATTGTTACGGAGACTGCATCTTCACAAATGTCCTCTTCTACTCTCACAGTACCAAGTAGCAGCTACTTTCCATGACTACTTCATGTCTTCAAAATCAACCCCTTCTGGTGATCCTTATTCTACCTGGTTTAGATCCCAGCCCAAAGTGCAACCTCGTCTGCTTCTGAAACACAGAGTTTTGTGTGGTGATCCTTAGGAAGTACTTCCAAGACTTCATGGCCGTGGTGATGCTAGTCTTTTCTTAGTCACTGCTAATTATTCAGATCCTGCTAATAAGCATCAATTGCCACAGTAGGGCAAAGGTTTCACTTCAGCAGATCTGGTCTCCTGTCAATTGTAGCTGATACATCAGACCCAACTCATCCAAACCACAGATTCATAATTCAAAATATAAAACAACCCTTGCTGGGCGGTGGTGGCACACGCCTTTAATCCCAGCACTTGGGAGGCAGAGGCAGGCGGATTTCCAAGTTTGAGGCCAGCCTGGTCTACAGAGTTCCAGGACAGTCAGGGCTACACAGCAAAACCCTGCCTCAAAAACAAACAAATAAACAAAAAAAAAAAAAAAAAAAAAGGAAAAGAAAATGAAAAAAGACAAAAACAAAAGAAAACAGCCCCTATAGATACTTAAACCCCTATAGATACTAATGAACTCTTAGAATTCTCTCTAAAACTTCAGATGCTAGCCTACAGCTACTACATTTTTCCTAACACACTTATCTTCCAGGATCCCATAAAAAGCTTTCTAAGCTTTGAAAACTCAATAGCTAATCCACACTCAAATTCCAAAGTCTTTCTTCTATAATCTTCCCGAAAACACATTTTCAGGTCCATCACAGTAATGTACTACCTCTAGGACCAATTCCTGTCTTAGGGAGGGTATCTTCGCCTGTGCTGAAATGCCATGAACAAAAATCAAACTCAAGCAGGGCAGGAAGCAAGAGTCAGGAATGGATGCAGAGGCCATAGAGGACTGCTGCGTTCATGACTTGCTCAGCCTACTTGCTCATAGAATCCAGGACCACCTGCCTAAGGATACCTCCGCCCAAAGTGGACTGAGCTTTTCTCATCAGTCACTAATTTTAAAAATGTCCTACATGCTGGCCTACATACAAATCTTATGGAGCCAATTCTTTCATTGTAGTTTCCTCCTTTCACATGACTATAGCTTGTATCAAGTTGACATAAGACTATGCAGCACATACATCAATGAGAGAATAGTAGAAAGCAAAATAATAGTCATCAATTTATTTCTGAATATCTCTTTAATTACAACTTCTAGCTCTACTCTCAAATTGAATAGATACTTTCCAGGACATTGAAAATGACATATGTAGATATTTATATGTGTAAATACGGATTGAAGTTTACCTAATTTGGAAGCAGAGCAACACTTGTACAATAAAGACTGCCTTGGGTGTCTGTGGAATGCTATCTGTATACTTAATTGTACTACAGTTTCTTTCTATGTGTTTGTATGCATTTCCCCTTTGCTGATAAATAGGCATGTCTCAATGTTCATATACATCTATGAGGCAATGTCTGGTATAGTGATCCATGATTTTCACTCACTGGGTAGATGTCCTTTGCACTAAAAATCTACATGAAAATCAGTCACATAAAGCTCATATGGGTCCAAGTATCACTGAGATTGTGAGAGTTGGAGTCTAGGTCCAGCAGCCCTCACAATCCAGGAACATATATATTCCTTATAGGCCAACTCAACACACAAATTAATAATGAAAAGCAGAAGTAATATCTGTTTAGTTTTAAACTATTTTATTAGTTCTGGAATTTAACAATTTCATATATGTATGAAAGTATTATGGTTATTCTTCCTACGCGAACACTTATCCCATCCCTATGAACCCCCATTATCCTTACCAGTCCTCCCCCAAGTCATAACTTTTGATACTTTTTGTGACTCATTTAATTTAACCAGGATTCTTTAGGTGGTCATTAGATTCGATATGTCCGTTGGAGCCTGGTGGGTTCATTGGGGTGTACACAAATAAATGCAAAAATTTTCCAGCTCCCTAGATCTGTAAGCAACACATAGTTCCACCCTGAAAGGGGGGGGGGGCTTCATGGTTCTCTTCTCCACCTATACCTGAGTTTTGATTGAACAATTCTTTTACAGACATAGTGCAGATACACACACCTAATGAGTTCATGATTACCATTTCTGTGTCTTTTCCAAAAGATAACATGTTGCAGCCCACTCCCTGTTGTCTGATTCTTAATTTCTTTTTTATATGACCCCAGAATATTCCCTGTGCATTGTAGGGAATGTTGTAAAGTGCTCTGTGAAGGCCTACACTGGATGAAGCACTCATCTGTCACCTATTCTCACCACCTTGTCAGGCACAAGTTTCAGGATTCCTCTACTGTTTACTGAAAGAAGACAAGATTTACTCAATATTACCTCTTTGGGACATGTATCCTCTTATTGTTTTCCCCCAAATCTATCTTCAAGTTTTGAGATAGGGTTCAGGTTTAAAATAAGGGAATATGGCATACATAACTACTCCTGGTCAAAATATGGTCCCACCTATCAATGATCCATTTTTGTCTGGGGATTCAGTCTCTCCTGCCCAAGTTGTGGAACTGTGTGGAATATTTTCCTGGTAGAGAAGCTCCTGTGTGGCTGGCACTAAAACTTCAGCCTTTCCTCTGTACCAACATAAAGTTTCGGGGGAAATTCCACTAATTTGGGCTCCATCATTTCAGTAATCTGAAAACCAAAGGAAAGGGCACAGTGATTCTAGAACATTCTCATTGCTGCCAGGACAAAAATATCATGTCACTTTCTAGCTCATCAATGCTTTTCGTCTTCTGCTTCTATTAAAGTCTGAGTGAACAGCAGAACATTTCTGCACATTGTGATGATAGTGGTTCTGACTCCCTTGCTCACTTCATTAATGGGGTCATCATCACATGTTATGCTCACTGGGTTAAATTGCCACTTGAGTATCAATCATCCCTGCATCCCGAATCTATTGCCAACATTCTTTGAAACCAAGAAATTGTCATTGAACAAAACTCTTATCACTGTATCTTCTAGAAAGCATTGTAAGAGAAAGAATGAATGTACAGAGGGCTACAGGCCTGAGAAAGATGACTGGGAATTTAGGGAAGCAAGAAAGGCAAGGTTTTGTGATGTAGCCTATGTAACTAGCTCCTGGTAAAGGAAGTATTACAGGATACTGGCGTCTGTATAAAGTGTGTGTGGCCATCCTGGCTTATCTAAGTGGTGGAAAGTTGGTCAGGACCCTTGGACATGTCTTCTGCTTCAGTAGCCCTAGCTGGGTTACACACAATTAATGGGCATTCACGTTTAGTTTTTTAGCATGAGAATTAAAGAAAAGAAATGTTTCTTTCTGTGAGGTTTCAGGTCACTGCCACAATTAGACAAACAACCAAACTTCAGGTATGTGCTATATATCCAGCTTTCTTGTCGCTCCCACCGCACAGATGAGTTCACACTCTGGGCCTCAGTCAGGCTCCAACCATTCCCAGCTGCGTAATTTTGAGCAAGCCGCTCAATCTCTCCTGTAAGAATCAGGGCTTTCTAAAGGAACAGAACTGAGAGATTTGACAACAGCTACCAGATGGATTCCTCGTTGCCATAAGCTAGTGTACAAAAGACTAAAAGACAGAATAGCAAAGTATAGTCAAACAAAGTTAATTTGCAATTCAATAGAGCATTGGTAGAGCTGAGGAGTCCACCAACTTTAATGCCCTACCTCATGACTCCCCACTTCCTATCTTTGTTGATCTTAAAGTGTCTCTGTACCACTTCTATACCACAGATTATGTCTCTGTGTCTGTAGACAATCGTGGATTAACAGACTCGTTGATTACCTGAAGTAAGAATGGGGTCCTCAGCTTCCTCTACTCTTTGTGATATATCAGGCACAGAGACAACCACAGAAATGTTAAGTGAAATAGTCCATGCTTCAGAGATATGGACATTAAAGGCTACTGGGAAACACACACACACACACACACACACACACACACACACACAGAAATGGTAGCTCACTGACTATTGCTGGGGCAGAAACCCTTAAACTGAGATTGTTATATTCCCACTTATCCCATCCCACGGGGGCAGAGCCTCCAAAGGTACAGGTGTTGCAAGAAGGCTTATTAGATCAGTTTCAATTTAAGCAGTTTGGTCGTCCAAGAACTGTTTCACACAGGAAAGATTAAGAACCAGCTAAGTGCTTAGTCCCCCAAGGCTGGATATCTCAGAAGTCTCCTGCTGTCTAGTGTGGAAAGCCTGGGACTCTGGGAGAAGTTAAATTTCACCTTCTACTGAATGAAAAAAAAAGTTAGGCAACCCTTATAATGATTTATATATGGCACTGTGATGCATAAAATCTCATTTTCTTTAGTACATTTGTCAAGAGCTTTCCAGGAATGTACCTCGTGTAAGACAAGTTGTTGTCCTTTAGACACCTTAGCAGAAGAGGAGAATTCTTACTAAAACTCTCTCTTGACAGATGTTGGCCCTGTCATCTTTGACTGATGTTCTGTTCTTCTTCCTTCAACTCCTGCACTATGAAGTTTATATCCTGTTTTACCCTATTGCATATTAATGCCTGGGTCTTCATGGCCAGATGAAGTCCATCCATAAAACTCAGACCCACCAGTCAATTAGGATGCATTTGACAAACTTGGTTTTGTATATATTTTGATCTCCCAGATATGGTGAAGAGATTGCATCTTATTCTGTTTTATAAGAAAACACCTCTCCTCCATAGACTAGAAACTGCACACATTTTTGCTGGCTTAAGCATTATATGGATTTATTAAACTGAGCATATAGATTCAAGGTTTATTTAACATGCCATAAAAGCTTTAAAATTATTTATTGTCCTCATTATCATTATGAACTAGGCATCTAGGCACTATCTGATCTCTCTCTTTCTCTCTTTCTCTCTTTCTCTCTGTCTTTCTCTCTCTCTCTCTTTCTCTCCCTCCAGTGTTTTGTGATAAAACTCTGTTTTAAGATTCATAATTTTAAAGCATCATCTGCCCCTGTATGGGAAATGCACATAGCACAAGGAAAAGTGGGGGTTGATTAATGCCCACTTGCCATCTGTATTACTTAAGGTTCTCCAGAGGATCAGCACCAAAAGAGTGACTACCTAAGACATAGAGAATTCACAGGATTGTCTTACCTCATACCAGCTGTGTAATTTAACAATGGCTATATGCAGGATGGAAGAGTTGGAAACCACGTATGTATCTGTTCAGTCTGCACAGCTGAATGCAAGCTGGTGGTCCGTCCCTACTGGAAAGCTACAGAAGGTAGACTCTTATGTGAGTGGAGCATGGTAGTAGGCTCAACAGCATGAGGTCGATGCACTTGCCTGTAAGCAGTGAAATCACAGAGGGAGAAGTTGGAGCTTTTTCCTCTTATATTTTGGTTTCCATATAGTTGCTGTGAACTCTGGGAAAAGGTCTTGCTTGCCTCCTCAGATGGTCCCTTCAAGAAGTACGTTCACAGACTTAGTCAGAGGCATATCTTTTAGCTGCTAGCCAAGATGAACTACCATATTATCCTAGAAGTATATTTGGACAGGGGCAAAACTGAGTCCTCAACAAAATGGGTACTTCACAAAGCTTTGGGGAAAGACTGACTAGAATTTACAGTATGGACATTTTAATGCCCAAGACATTGAAATCCTCACCTTTGGTGCCATGGTCATTAATACTCACTCTAAACGTAATTGTCCTTATAGACAGGAAATCCAGTAAACAATCTCCTGTGACCAACAACCCAATAAATGGTGGCAGAATTATTAAAGCTGCTAGGGTTCTGTGGGACATAACCCTTCTGCCTGTATGCCATTTAATTTCAAGGTATAAATATCCACATTGCAAAAGATGGCCAGTTATGTCAGTCTTTAGGGGCTCAGCTTCCATTTCTGCTCTCATTTATCAATTTGAATTAAATTAAGGGTAAGAATTTTGATATAATAATAAATAAATAAAATTTATGGCTTTTTTTCTAGGACAAAGATTTGCATTGTTTGTACAGCATGGGTATCCAGGGAGGAATATATATATTTCTAATATGCAGCTGTGGATAAATATAAAATGTTCTGTATATAAGATTATGTTCACAGCTTGGGAGAATTTTCAGGAAAATGTTCCCGGCAAGCAACCTATTTTCAAGAAGCAAAAGTAGAAAGCCTATGTGCAGTGGGAAAATAACATAACCCCGTTTTTTCACACTTTAAAATATGCAGCCTGAATAGATGACTCACACTCGAAGCGAGAGCTCTCTCTTGAGGGTTATGAGCTAGTGCAAGTGGAGGAAAAGGTACGCAGCATGGATGAGGAGCTGCCATCTGTGTGAAGATCAGGCAAATCAGCTCATCAGAACAGGGCTCGAGCAGTGTGAAACACAGTTAGAAGGATAAGCTTCCAAGCATTCATATAGGACTTGGGACATGACTGCACCCAGACCTACATTCTCTGTCTTTAGACCAGTATATACTGGCAAAGACAGGGACATGGTGGTGCTTTACTGGTTTTGCTTTGAAACAGTCAAGAAAATGACTCTTGTTTCGAAGGGCATAAAGTTACATGCACAGTTGGGAATCTGGCTCAAGAGGTAAAAGTATAGGTTACACAACCATGTGTTCAAATCGCAGCACTTATAAAATCTGGATATGGCCCCACACAGAGCTATTATGGATAGAGGTAGGAGGATGTCTGGTTCTTGCTTAGTGGTGTAATAGTCCCAAGTTCAGTGAGAGATTCTGATGTAATGAAACAAGATATAGAATAATAGAGAAGGACATTTGACATCGCCCTCTTGCCTCCACATACACATCTGCAATAGGGATGCACATACATACTTATACTACACATAAGTGTGTATTTGTGTGATTACACATCCATATAGTTATGTGTCAGTGGCTGGAATTGATATTTTTATTTTCATAAATCTATATAATATGTTTAAACAATATTTATACCCTCTGATATATTAGTGTTTTCCTCCCCCTTCTGCTGATCCCCTTTCATGTCCTAAATGGTTACACTAAGACATTTCATGTCTTGAAAGAATGACCAATGAGTATTATAAAAATTACTTACAGGAGCATAGATTAAGGGTTATTACAGGAGCATGGGAAATTTTCCAGTGGTTATTTCACTGAAGAAAATATCTTCTACCCCGCTCCAACTATTAACTGTCTATAGATCCTAAGAGGAGGTGGGGCAAGGTGAGCTCTCCCTCTGTGACAGAATATTGAGGGATGGATCTTCTGTAGACCTTGCGCAAGTAATCATGCTGCCATGAGTTGAGAAATGCAATGGCCATGTCATTCCTAGATGTCTATATCACACATATTCACCATCTTCCTTCGGCTCAGACATGCCCTAGGCTTAGGGAATACCCTGAAAGAGGTAGATGGAATCATTAGCATTATTAACCTCAACTGTTGTGAAAGTTTTTATTATTGTTGTTGTTGTTGTTGTTATTGTTATTAATATTATTATTACTATTATTGTCTCTTTCCTAGCATCTGAGACTCACTAGGAGTAGAAAGTTTGTACATTTTGTGACTGACATTCCTTACTGCTCCTGATATGGACACTATAAAATTAAATGCAAAAGATAACTATTTATCAGTGTGTCTGTGTGACTTAATGCATGTTGGCACATGGGTATGCATGTACATCTTGGTGTGATGTTCACATCAGTGTAAGGATCTATATACATGTGTGTATGCATGCTTCTGAATATGTAGGTCACTAGTCCACTCAGGTACCCTTCTATCCACATTATTTAATGAGTCTTCACCAGGAACTCATGAAGAAGACAAATCAGTGAGCCCCAGAGATATGGATATCTGAACTTTCTTAGAAGTGTGATTCAAAGAATGTACCACGTCAGCTTTTAATTGAAAAAAAAAAAAAGGCCTAAGGATCAAACTCGGGTCCTCTTGCTTTTGTGGGAAGCATTTTCTCTGACTGAGCTATTGTCCTAGCCCCCAAATTATCTGTATTATTATTTTCATTTTACAGATGTTATTTTAAAGATGTGTTTGGCAAAAATAATATTCAAATTCGTAGGGAAGACACATTCTCTCACCAATAGTGGAACTTGTGCATTGTCACAATTGATTGGAGGACAATAGGAAAGGACTTGAAAGACATTGTGTTATGAGAAATAAGTTAAACAGAGAAAGACAAGCAGTGTATTGTCTCTGCCTATAAAAGGCAATATAGGCCTTCTATACATGTAAACTATAATGGTGCTTAGCAGAGGCTGGGGAGAATGAGGGTGGGAAGATATTATATGGACCAATGGGTATAAAACTGCACCAGAAAGGACTGAGTTTTTGTGATCTAGTACATTTCAAGGCAATTGACTTTAATAACAATATAGGACGTCCAGAACATAAAGTTTGTAAATGATTTTACCAGGACTTTATGAGATGATAGGGGTGTCAGGTAGACCCAACTGATCTTTACATAGCGCATGCATCCAATCATCACCACAGTGTAAGTAGTTTGTTACTACATGTCACATAAAGAGATGATATTAATAGGATAATGGATGTGGTTCTCACACGGATCTTGGGTTCAGATATCTAGCATACACGTTAAAACATGGCATGATTGCTTGCATATGTAACCCCATGGTTAGAAAACGGTGGCAAGCATATCCCTAGAGTTCATTGGCATGCAGTCTAGCAGCCAGTGAGCTCTATTTTCAGTAAGAGACCATGTCCCCAAATAAAGTAGAGAGCAATCAGTGATCAAGGAAACACTTGATGTTGACTTTCAGCCTCCACATACTCATTTACACAGCACATACACACAAAAACACTCACATACACATACAACACACCCACATAAATACCTTATACACATGGAAGATGAAATTATAAATGATTGTCTACATACCATATGGCTATGCATGTAGAACTTGTAAATTATATTTTAAAAAAAAAGTGAAAAAATCTGGCCTCTCCTTCCTTGCTCACAAAATCACTTGCAACTGGGGTAAGTCAGAGGGAGTTGGACTTATAGGGAAGGTCTTATGACCCTTATCCTCTCCTTTAATAAGGGAGTTCCAGTAGATCCATGACTATAGGCTTGGAAATTAGATTAGATGTCATGAATACTTGGCCAAGGCATTGTCTGCTTCACGATGGTGACCATGCTGAAACATTCTACAGAAGTTCAAGACCCAATTAGAGCATATCCTATATATGTATCAATGTCAGTACCTGACTCATATTTCCAACTACTTCACCTATTGCTCATTTGTTTATCCCACAGGCCCCCACAATAACCCTATGGCTTATTCTGTAGGAGAGGCTAAGGGACATTCATCACACAACACTGTAGTCTGGACACTTAATTATGATCAAGACTCACGCTGCCTTATTTATTTTTTCTGAGGAAATACAAACATCTATTCAAAGCCTATGAGAAGCCAGTGCCTGCAATGTATGATTCCACTGAAGTTCAACTTGGTTTTGGACTTACTAACAGTTCATAAGAGAGGAGTTAGTTACAGGTTCATAGGTGGATCCCAGACAACATAATCACTCTAAGCCACATGTAATCATGGATGATGATCTCCAGAAAGTTATTCCATGAAGTACACGTTTTAATTAACCTTTCACTTCTTATATTCTCTAGTATCTTTCAAAATCACTTGCAACTAGGGTAAGTCAGAGGGAGTTGGACTTATAGGGAAGGTCTTATGACCCTTATCCTCTCCTTTAATAAGGGAGTACCAGTAGATCCATGACTATAGGCTTGGAAATTAGATCAGATGTCATGAATACTTGGCCAAGGCATTGTCTGCTTCAAGATGGTGACCATGTTGAAAACAGAGGAAAAATATTACAGGTAACATCTGGGATGGAGACGTGGAGAGGGTTACATCAAAGACGGTCACAAGTAGTTTCATCTGTCAAGCCCAGCAAAACAGGATGTGAGGGAGATGATGTAGAAAAAGAGTTCTTAGCAATTTCCTTTGGAAACCAAGAGGTCAGAAGAAAGCCTCACAAACTACAGGGGATGACTGAAAAGAATGAAATGCAAACCAAGACCTTGAACCCAAAACTTTTTGTTTTCTCTACTTTTTCTAGCTGAATTCCTACTGTTTTCAGTGAAAACGTTAAATGATCAAAGCTATAGATACCTGACCTTTTAAGGAATATTTCCAAAGGTATACAATAAGAGATTTGTAGAGAAGGCATTATGCAGAATCATTTGGGTCTCCTGATGCCATCAAGAAGGCTCCTAGAAACTGAGCCTGACTTCTTTCTTTGGGATTTCTCAGAATTGGAATGTTGGAGTGCCCTTGTCCATTTAGCTGCTGGTGGAGCCTAAGATAAGATACACAGGGGCCCTGCTGATATCCCTGCAGAGCTCGCAGTGAGTGATAGGCACTCTGGGTTGCTCCCCTGATCAGTTGACAGGAAACAGAGGCCAAGATAAGCATCTCTGAGAAGGGTTTTTCTTACCCTTCTTCTGAATTCAAAATGTGATTAGAGAGGGAGGTCTCTGTTCACTGACCCAGAAAGCAAGTGTGAGCTGAACAATGGGGAGTTCTGGCTGCAAGATGTGAAGGATGCAAACTTGAACCAGACTGGAGGATACCTGTTTATTCTACTCACTATCCAAATTGACAACATGCACAGAACCAAAATAAAATATTTGTAAAAATACAGATGACAAGAAAATACACTTGTCTCATTGTTTTCTATATTTAAACAGGTAAAAACAGCAAGTCAGAGAGAGAGGAGAACAAGAAAAACAGTTGAGTACATTGGAAATTCAGGCACTGTTGTTGTTGGTGGTGGTATGGGGTGTGTATGTAGAGCATAATATGTGTGTTCATGTACATAAGCACAGTAACATGTGTATGGCTGATGATGCATGTATATATGTAGGAGTGTGTATGCTTGTATGTGTGTGTTGTGATTGTAGTCTAGTATGTGTATATGAACGTTCACTTGTGTATAGTTGATGTTGCATGTCTGCATGTAGGAGAAAGAGAGAGAGAGAGAAAGAGAGAGAGAAGTATAATACATGTGCATATATGTGTGGCTGATGTTGAATTCATACATGCAGGGTTGTGTGTAGCACTCCAAGGTTGACATCAGATGTCTTCTTTTGTTACTCTACCTTATACACTGAAACAATTTCTCTATATTGAGAGTTCAGCTCTGTAGCTAATTTGATTAGCCTTCTTGGTGTGATGATTCCTTGTCTTTGCTACCTATATATTGGAGTTACACGGGGCAGCCACATCCATCCTGTTTTTATGTGTGTTCTTGGGATCCAAATTATGATTCACATACATCTATGGCAAGCACTTTACCTGATGAGCCATCATCCAAGGCTTGACACCTGCACATCATTGAAGAAACATTTTCTGCAAACTCACACCCTGTCTATAGGTGCTTCCAAGGAAAGACCAGAAAAGAATCACAAGAGTTCTTGTGCTTCCAAATGATCTGGAGTTAAAAAATAAGTTTCCTTTAAGTAAATTACAAAATCCAGTATTAGATCATCCTATGTTGACATTATAGTGACACCACATAAAGATGACAAGTCTCAGACTAGCAGCTCTTGTCTCTTGTGAGAGATTGCCCAGATGAATATGCTTGTTCTGTATTAATTAGTTTTTTGTTACTCACAGAAAATATTTGACAAAGACAACTTGGGAAAAATACTTGATATGGCTTACAGTTTTCAAGAATAGTTGTTCATAATGGGAAATGCATGGAAACAAGATCATGAGGTCACATTGTATCTGTAGTCAAGTAGCAGAAAGAGATGAACTCTGCTACTTGGTGCCACTCATATTTAGTGTGACTCTTTCCATCACAATTAGCACATTCTCAAAACTACAGAAGAAACATGTCAGAAAGTATTCTAGATCTAGTCAAATCAAATTGACAAGAAGATTAAATATCACGTGTTTAATTCCACATACACCTGGAAACTTCAACAAGTTCATCTTGTTTCTACAAGTTTTAAAGAAGGGATAAGAATGCTTGTTGTGTATGTGAGTTGGAAAGTTTTGTGTTTGTAAATTCAATGAAATTTGTTGTTTAATGTTTTATGACCAAACTATGATGGTTGAAAATAATACAACCTGAAATGTTGTATTCCTAAGGCAATTGTTATTTCAATGATCACATTGAATGGCTCTTTGAGAAGGACAAGTTGCTTTTACCCCTTCTCAATTTTCTCATCATTAGAATATGTGTAAAATTAACACATTATCTACATCTAGATCTAGGTCACTGCCTAAAATCTTTGACCCTGAAGCTGCACCCTTTTGTTTCTGGATTGAGGTAACACTGAAGGGAGGTTTTTCAGTCACTAAGTCTCACAGCTCTGGAAAGTAAAAGAGGGATCTGCAAGGTTGGCAAAGGGGCTGTTCCTATGACCAATGCCAGGCCATGTGTGCTGCTGTCCACATGTAATTAGTGAGTATGATAATGCCAGAGCAGTTAAAAATCACTTCCATGGAAAG